>JBBMKB010066210.1:0-15211 GCA_037833945.1 Alaria marginata
CATTTTTAGCCTTTTCTTTCGGTGTCATGGACGATTGGAGTTGATACTATCTTGGGGTCACATGCTTCGGTAGAGGTACACCATTTTTTTTTCTGAGGATGGTCATTACTTGAGGAGCTCTATGCCTCACCCAAAACAAATCATTTTGAGAAAACCGAAAGTGCAACTCGATGAACACACCCATAGCCTAGGTATGTATGCAAAAGTATCATATAGCAAAACAAGACTGACATTCCGACGATTTTGGGTTAAGGGACCCCGTCATTCAGAAACAATAACGGCCAGAACGTGCTATTCATAGTATCGTAGCACGTATCTCGCCAGGTGTGATAAGATATGTGCGCACGACAACTGTTGTTGTGCTAGGGGCCACCAGCGCGGCAACATAATACGATGGCGCAGTACGGACGGACCTGACTACTACTACTGTGGAGTCATCCCACGGTACGTATTATTTTTCCTTGCTTCGTTTGCTATTTCTATTTCTCTTTCTCTTTTTTCCATATTTCTTCATTATTTGTTTTTCTCCTACTGTTAGGACTCTCGTAGGACTTGCAAATTAGTTTTTTCCTCGGTGTTATGCGGTGTAGTCGGTTTCAGCTGCGAGTCTTGAAACGTATGTACCAGTATGGGCCTGATACGTACGTACGCTGACTTCCGATTTCGCTTTATCTTTTTGACGGATGTACGACTTGCTTCGGCTATATGATATTTTTGCGTACCACTTGTTGGTTTGTTCCATACTTTCCCCTTGGAGGGGTATTCTTCCACTCCGGAGTGACTGGAAGCTGTCCTGTGCCCACGGACTTGGTGATTTATGCGAGTTTAATGTGAGAACAACAAGGGGTGCAGCAATAAGTTTCTGAGCTCCTTACATGAAGAGCTCAATATCTCACCCGAAGCATGACTTACAAGATTTTCGTTCGCGCGACCCGACCAACATTTCTATCCGCTATTATTAGTAGTATAGTCCTAAACCGAATGTACTTGCAAAATGATCGTACCAACCGCACTTCACTTCAGGAGCTCAACCGGTCAGGAACGTTTGACCCCACAAAAAGCGCAGCCCCTACAGTGGGATGACTCTGTGCTACGCACGCTGTCTCTGTTTATGGTTGGCTACTCACACTGTATTATGAACGAAGGCTTGAGGTTAACATGGCGCCACAAATAGGGACTCCGGTCAAGCGGCTAAACTCTTCTGGCACTTGAACAGTCAGTCCATTTCGGCCGCGGAGCAGCACCACACATCGATGTACCGCCACGAAAGCCGATCGACAAGGACCCACCACAGCAATCGACACTATTACGGGGGAACGTACAGTAGTTAATAGGACCAAACATTGCTAGTAAAAATAGATAAATATATAGATTTTGTGTCTACCGTAGTTCCTGTTAACTACGTTCTATTGTAATATGTGCGATACCCGTATAACGTGCTTCCACTTACATACAAGCAACTAACATTTCTGGCGGCCTCTCACATAGTGCGCGACACCGAAGACTTTTGCTTTGTGCTCCTGGCTCAATTTCTCATGTACGGCAGGGCGTTTCCTGCAGGAATTCCAGTATAGACCTTGGCGCACTACGGTACAGGACACCTAATAAGAAACATAAATACTGACCCAGCCTGGGTTTCTTATTTGAAAAAGGGGGCGTTCTACACTAACTTCAGTACAACGGATCTAGAATTTCTTATTTTCCCATAAATACCAGCCTGGGTTTCTTGTTGCCCTGTTTCATACTATTAATAGGTGTCCTGTACTGTACTTCGCCAGTTCCGAGCGAAAGGTGGATCGTAAACGGATCTGGTTGTCTCCGCTACGAGTGATGGCGGCGGGAGGTGTCATATCGCTGTGTTTCTACGGCAATCCAGCTGGGAAAAAAACTCATGCGAATACCACAGCAGTCTAACCTATCCGAGTACAGTACAGGATCATCGGTAAAACGGGCGCTGTGGAAGGGAAGTAAAACCAACACAGGACACCTATCATAGTGAGAAACAGGAATCCGGGCTTAGCTGGGTTTCAGATATTTTTCTTTTGCTGAGCCTCCTTACGGAGCTCTTTCTTATTTTCGTCGGGCCGAGGCAAATCCTGTTCACATTTTTCTTTTGAACAGTTTACTTTTTTTACACCGTTTTTAGATTCCAGCTCAGCTCGTGACAGGTTTTACCTCAGCGACCTTCTGGTCAAACGCCGTCGTCATGGGTGTCTTCCCTTTTCTCCCGCGATATTTGCGTTCATTTTTATCGCACAAAGGGTTTCAGCACCCCCATTGCTCGTCGATTTATGTCGCATTTTTTGTACTCACGGCCTTCTCGTGCTTTCAGCGGCATGATAAAACGGTACAGAAAATACAGTTGGTTTGGGTTTGGGAACCCGTCGGTGGGTTTGGGAACCCGTCGGGCAAAATTGTGAAAAATGTATAAACGATAGGCTCTCATGTCCAGCAGGGGTGGCATTTAACCTGTTGACTGCTGTATCTGGCCGCAACCGCCATTCACTGTGAACTGCACGATCTGTCTCCTGGGTCTGCTACTGGGTCTGCTCGTTTGCTCTTATGTCTCTTCCCTGCTCTTTTTTGCCAAATTTTCATAAACAGTCCGGTTTCGTCGGTCGATTTTTTGTTTTTGTGCGGGGTACAAACATCTAGTAAAAAAACAAACGGTCACAACAAAAACGCTGTCAAAACGCGGTCAATATACCACACCACCAGCAGTATGTTTCATACACCGGGTCAAAAATCAAAGTATGTATTCGCTGAAAAGCTGAAAACAGCTACTTCCACTCTAACCGCGATGGCCAGGGGCAAGCAGCAGGGCGATCCGAAGGCGTCGAGGCTTTGCCCCAGGGGGTTAAATAACCTTTCTCATGTTGCAGCGGAGGCCCAGCCTCGAGTTTTTAGTATTTTTTGGGAAATCTCAACCTGGCTTTCTTATTACCCTGTTTCTTTTTTTCTTATGCTATCTTATGCATTTGTTTCCCAGGCAGCTCTGCGGGGTGCCACCTTCGGACTTTCAGCTTGTGCTCTGTGACCCTGCGCCCTGCCGAGACAACGTCAATGACGACTTGGCCAGCCAAGAGCTCCAAGCACGCTATTAATATGATCTCCCGTACTAGTTACTATGAAAAGTAGTAGCTATTAGACTAGTTGTTAGACTATTACGGTGGGACCATAGTAAACAGGACCTACGGTAGACACAAAAACCTACATGTTTCCCTATTTTTACTAACAATATTTGGTCCTATCTACTATGATCCCCCGTAAATAGTATGCACGGGATCTTCAACCCTGACATCGGCACCCCGGCTGGCCAAGCGGGCAGCTACTCGTACAGCATGCCGTTCGTAGAACACGCAAGATAACACATCCCCCAGGACGATTGTTAGAGACGAGTTCCTCCAAGAGCAGGAGGGAACACGCAAGAGGACATACCCCCCCAGGACGATTGCTCGAGACGAATTCCTCCAAGAGCAGGAGGGCACAAACAACGAAGATGGCGGCTTTGGGAAGATATCGTCGAGATCTTCCCGTCGAGATCTTCCCATTAAGATCTCGTCGAGATCTTCCCATGAAGAGCTCGTCGAGATCTTGCCATAGACCTTCACAGACGTACGACATCGTTTGGCGTTTGCGTTCTCCCCGTCGTCGAGAAGATCAGCTTCAAAGCTCGTTCGAAGGGGTGCGTTATCTTGCGTGCTATTTTACGAGTATACGTACACGGTTAATAGGTGTCCTATACTACTCTGTACGCGTAAAGGGGCTGTTGGTCTGTTTTTATAAAACTATTTCAAATACGTCAGCTGTGAGTTCTACCAATTGAATGGTCGATACCCATCTTTGCAAGCTGCGTGCTACTTCGGCCGCGCGTTTTTATAGATATATTCCTCTTTGAAGAAATAGATCATTGTGCAAGCGTATCTCAGCTCACATATCCTGCCTGCTGCATATCTGGTAGTTGGTATCTGCCAACCGCCACTCGCTACGAAGTCAGTGTGACGGGTACGTATCGAGTGGTGGATAGCCGCACCTCATGTTTCGTTTAAGGCCAAGCCTTGTCTACACAGGCGAGTGGATGGCAATTAGCATGGCTGTTTTATAAAAAATATGTTTCAAATACGCCAGCTGTGAGTTCTACCAATCGAATGATCTACACTCATCTTTGCAAGCTGCTGCTTGAACGTACGACCGTATTATAGCTCAAATCAAATGCCCTGCTGCTACCTGGCTGGTACCTGGTACCTGGTATCTGCCAACCGCCACTCTATACGATTTCGGGGCAACCGGAACTCGTGTCGGGTATCAAGTGGTGGACAGTAAGCATACCTCATCCTTCGTACAAGGCCAAGCCTTGTCTCCTCCCAAAAGTCTGCCAGGTGCTCCTCATCTTTCCTGCGCAGGACACGCCCGCTGTGCCCCGTGGCACTGCTGTCCGACTCGACCGCTCCTGTGATGTCCGCCGCCGACGCTTGCCCGGTGCGGTCAAACCCGACCAGAAAGGAAATGCGCGACATGTTTGTTTCCGTCCAAGGTCAAAGAATGTCCAAAACAACGACTGCTTTGCGAGGAATTGCTCAGATCGATGAGGTGCTCAAACCCCACGCTCAGTCCGGGCGTGTGGCGCGATTCGCGCAAGGGTAGACGGGTCCCCAGCGCGGGTACTGTTGAGGCGGAAACTTTCCTGTCATTAATATTCCCGTTGGTTTTTGGGCTTGGATTTTGGCTCATCTCCGAGTAAAGTCCTAGACCTATGCTTTTCGCAGCCGTATCCTGTATATGTCGGCGCCACTGCTGTAGATAAGTCAGGGCAACGGCAAGCTCGAGCGTCGCCACCACCGGTGGGCAACACCCAGCCTCTTCCCTGCGGCACGCTGCGAGGGCGCTGGGCGTAGGCGCACAACGCACAACAACAATCAACGCCCAAGTTTGCCTTGCAAATAGCGAAGCACTGTTGTTGCGGTTCAGAAAATCGGTTTCAAATACCGGTGTGATTACGCCGCTTTCTGGTTTTCTGGTGCCCAGGTGCCAGGTCGCATGTCCCATGTCCCATGTCCCAGGTCCCAGAGTTCGCAGCGGCCAGCCGCCGAGACGTAGAGTCGACTTTCAGCTGCTGGCATCGCTCACTCCTTGTCCTTGCTTGGTCAGATCCTGCCTTCCAGCCCTCCAGTAGAGTCCTCAGCTTGATAGACTAGACTGTCAAGCTATAAGCGGCGTCGTCGGCCGGACACTATGAAGAAATCTCGTGTACCACCCCCTATGCCCTGACTAAAAACACCATAATCCAATACAAAACTATCGAGAGTCAAGCAAAAGCAAAAAGCAGCGCCTGCTCTCATAACTCCTCACAGCACAAGCACCCGGCAGTATGGCTTGTTTTTCGGACGTATCCGGCCATGGCTTCTTCGACAAGCTCGCCACGAGGGCGGAGAAGATAGACTCTTTGCTGTGCGTGGGGTTGGATCCCCACGAGCTTGAGCTGGGAGAGAACGAAAACGCGGCCGGAGCGAAAGCTTTTTGCGTGAGGCTCATCGAGGCGACTACGAGCGTGGCATTGGCCTACAAGCCTAACGTTGCTTTCTTCGAAGCTTATGGGGTGAGTGTAGCGAAGGCATGATGTGGGTGGGTCCCGGGCGCTGGGGCGAAGCAAGCCTACTCTCTTCCCGGCTCCGGCCTGTGCCCTTGTTGTGGTGCTTCCGAGTGTGTTGGTAGAGGAAGGAGCGTCAGTCAGGCATGTCGTATCATGTTCGCCTCTGATTGCATCGATGTTGCTGCTGCTGCTGCTCTGTGCCCTGTGTGTGCCTCTTTGCTTTGTTCTGTGTTCTCATTCTGATACGTGTCATTTTTAGCTGTCTATTACAAGCAGTAGTAGTCTACGTACGTACGTACACGTACACGTGTACGTCGAGCAAAGATGCACAGATGCTCCCAGTAGAGGAGCAGCTGGTGGGGGGTAACGTACCAACGCAACGCTAACGTACCATGACTCCGAGCACGAAGTACTGCCGGTACATACTCTCTGCTCTCAATACCGGCGGTATACTTAAATTTGAAGTACGCCCGGTATACTGGGAGCATCTGCGGTTCAAAGTGCAAAGATGTCATGAGACATTACACCTGCCAAGCACGGGACGTGCGCTGCGCTGTCAAGGTTCAAGGGTGTACCTGGCTGCCTGGTACATAGTGCCGAGTGTTCCGCAAACCTATCATACCATCATACCACAGGTATTTACAGTATTTTGGCTTTAGTTTCAAAGGCAAATTTGAAAACTATCCTCGGGCTGCCAGGTGAAAGTGCTGCCTCCTGACATCTTTGGCGTACTGCGTAGAGAAATACCAGGTAACAGCAGTACATACCTGGTACCTGGTACGTACGTATGAGCGGTCTGGAGTCTAGAAGCTTCTCTCGTGAGCTCTCTTATCCGTTGCAGTACCAAGTACAGTCGAGGTCCCTCTATAGTGCGGGTTAAATAGTGCGAGTGCCCGGTATAGTGCGGATGCAATCGCTTAGCACGAATTTGTTGCCGCCAATACTAAAACCTATATGTTTCCCAATTATATATGGTGCGGGTGGGTGCCCGCTATAGTGTGGGTGTTATCGCTTGGCACATACCCGCACTATAGAGGGACCTCGACTGTACCTGGTATATATCTCTTTAAGCTATTAATATTAATAGTATGCACGAACGCGAGCGACTAGACAACTCGGTCTATGGTCTGCAGCAGTGGTGCAACCTCTGAAGACTGAAGACGGGTGAGCGTGAGCGTGGACGTGCGCTTTTCTGCTGATCTGTGGGCATGTTTCGCGACGCTGCGGTATCACATGTCGGTTACCTGGTATGTACCCTGTACCCTGGAATATACGAACCTACTAACTGTAGTGCGAAGTTCCGTTTGCAACGTGTACCATCGTAGATAGTGCCTCGTTTTCGTTTTTACGTGTGGTGCTTGTACGTACTGCCGTAGTATATTACAATTACTCGTACCTAGATACGAGGTACCGGCACAGAGTAGTGAGGCACTCGGGTCGGATTGTGTAAAAGCTATCATACGAGGGCTGTGCACTATTAATAGTAGCTCCAGCCAGGAGAAGGAATCCTGGCTGCTGGCGCAGCCAGGAAACTGGATCTGAACAGGATCCTGGTCGCGGCTTCGCCGCGATCACCGCCCCCCACCGTCTGGGGAGGGAGCCCCGCTTGAGGCGTCCTGCCGGAGGCCGGATGCACGTTTTTGTGCGATTTGGCTTCATTATATATGGGGGCACGCAAAAAAGCGGTCACCCATGCCTCCACACCTGTTATTCGTGCGAGTATACCCCTGAGCTTAGCAGGAGCCCGGAGCCAGCATCGCTGCACGTACACCCGGCTAGATATTCATAGGTGGACTCATATCAAAAGGGAGAAACAGATAGATACAGAGATTCAGAGTGATATATGTAGTATGGTCATAATTATAAGATCACGTTCCCGGCAGGTATGTACGTCCTACGTCGGTTGCAGGTCACAGCAGTAGTTTGCGTAATCGCATGCATCCCTACGTATCAGTGGTAAACCCGCTAGGATGTTCCAGAGGATGTCCCCCGCGACGCCACAACTGGAACTAAAAATACGTTGAGTTTAGACCATGTTTCACAGGATATTTTTTCAGGGGTGGTATATTGACTCTGGATAAAACGGAAACGTGGCCAAAGTTCGGTGATAATAATGTGCTCCGTTGCAAATGCGTCACCATCCGTTTTTCATTTGTTTTATGCTCTCCGCATGGCTCTTCCGTCACGAACACTACTTGAATGCCGTCCGCCCAAGACAGCATGAAAAATCCGGCCTGACGACGCTATTACCCTACCCGCTCTGCGCTGGGCTCTTTTGCTCGTGCTCGTAGTGTCTCACTGCCTCCGCTGCTAGGCAACTCTTGCGCTCGCTTCTCTTGCTGCTTCTATCTCAGCTTACGTTTCACACTGACCCATGGTTACTTGCTTGAAAGCCTCTGACGTGCGTGTGTTTTGTACGTACTGCACTGCTGTATACCTGGTATCGTTCAACCCGTGACCCATTCATATTTCTAAGTGTGACTTTAATTCACCGTATGCGCCATCCCACTCGTCAAAATATTCGCTAAAGCAGAACTTGCTTGTATTTATTTCCGTTATCCTCCAAACACTAGGTTGCTGCAAGACAATGTTTCACAGGTCGGGCAGATCATGATCTGACTGACCTACAGTAGATCGTGTATTATCCAGGTCGTCGATCGTGTATTATCCAACAGGTCGTCGTGTGGAAACGTGTACAGGATCACACAGATCGTTCCAGATCAGCGTACACGGGGCTCACAAGCCGGGCACGCGCATTATATCATGCCCACACCCTGCTGATCGCTATGAAATCCCACTCGGATACATACACAGAACATTCAGATCCTGTAGATCAGCACCGTGGAGCATTGTACAGATGACGGTCCACAGATGACGCAGATTCGTGAAAATTATCTGTGTGGTCTGTACAGTTGTTTAATCTGTCTGACGTGCGCAACTTTTCTCGTTCTAATTTATTTTTGTGCATGCCGTATGCCTTGTATGATGTGATATTTTAGGCGGAAGGTGTGGCGGCGCTGAAGGAAGTAATTGCAGCGGTGCCAAGCGACATCCCTGTTCTGCTAGACGCCAAGAGGGGCGACATCGGGACAACGGCCGCCGCCTACGCCTCTGCCGCCTTTCAGGTATGCGATGAACCAAGGGAATAATCGAAAGTGCTACGCGCGTATCGTGCCCATCCTTGCGTTGGAGTCCGGCTGTGCAAGTACCATGCCCTAACCTAGCAGCACGCGTTGCGTCGTGTGGCTGAGGATGCTTGTAACCATATTTTTGTTTGGCGCGTTTTCCCTATGAAATTCCGGAAGGGTTGTCATACAAGCACAATTCGAGTATACCAGGTATTGCACTGCAAGCGGTTCATTTTGTTAAGCGGCCTAATCACGTGGCCATGTGGCGCTTCTTATGCACGATGATATGCCAATTGCAACGGTGCCTTTAGTTCGGTCAAAGAACTTGACAGCACGGGAATTCCATATCGCGCAGCACATCAGCGAGCTGAAGGGTAGAGTGCACACGGACGCGGGATTCGTTTTCTGGGATCGAACATAATTGTTGGGGGACATCACCGAGTTGTTCCACACCGACGACGTGAGGCCGGTAGGCACCCCGCGGGCGAGGACGCACTCCCGGCAAGCTGGGCCTAACGCATGCATGGAATGGACGTGCCGAGAAGGCGGCGAAGTTTTTTTCACAGCGCGGAAGTTCTATGTCGGGTAGCGCATCAGTGAGCTGAGAGCCAAAAGGCAGACGGATGCGGAATTCATCTTATGGGACCGAGAAGTTTTATTGGGAGACATTTGGCGTCGTGGGGCATCCTGGGATATCCTAGCGGATTTCCTACGAATATGTTGGCGTTCTTTGCGTGCCCCATATGTAATATATACATCACCGAGTTCCGTTGCTCCACACCGACGACCAGTGCGCTGTTGGTGGCGGTGGTATCGGCGGCGCGGAGGCCGGAAGGTACCCCGCGGGCGGGGACGCCCGCCCGACCGCCCGACCGCCGGAGACTAGTCCCACACAGCGCAATCGGTTGTCCAATCAACGGGTGGCGTATCATGGAGAAGTTACAACAACAACAACAACACGAGTGTTGCAGCAACAGCGCGACCGAGATCTGCTCCAGTTGGGCTAGTTCGAAGATCGCCGACGCCCTGCAAGCCACCGCTACGCGCGCCGCACAGCAGGCATTCGACGCCATGGTGTGGAACCACAAGGACGCAGCCTCGCTTGTTCGGTTACGGTTTACGCTTCTGGCGATTGCCGAGAGTGTCGCGCCTATTGCGGAGCTGACGTTCAAGTCGAGGACCACTCTCGCGTCCGCGATTTTCTGAGCCGAGCCTGAGTATCCACGATTGGGTCGTGCACGTGGGGAGGGGCAGACTCAGACCGCACTTCTCCAGCAGCAGGTGCCCTCCCTCCCTCGCGAGCAGAGCACGTTGTTGATCTACTCTACCAAGCCTCGCTTCTGATTCTTCAGGTGGTTCAACTAAGCCGAGCGCGATTCCCGCTTGATCATCCACGATTTGGTTGTGGGCTTGGAGAGGGGCAGACTCAGGCGGTACTTCTCCAACATGAGAACATCGGATTCCCTCTTTCCCTAGCGAGGAGCGCGTTGTCGGTGTAGGGTCGCGAGCCTTCTTGGCCGAGACGCGCTTCTGGCCCTTCAGATGGCTCAACTCGTACAAGCCGAGGATGATTCTCGCGTGCGTCCGTGAGATTCGGAGCCGCGCTGATCACCCACGAATGGAACGTGGACTTGGAGGTGGGCAGATCCACGCCGGATTTATCCAACATCAGGTTCCGTTCTGCTTCCGCGGCCAGAACACGTCGTTGTGCTGTATTCGCGGACCTTCTTTACCGCAGCCCGCTTCTGGCCGTTCAGATGGTTTCAATGAACCACCTGCAGGGCTAGAAGCGCGTTTCAGTGAAGGAGATTCGCAAGTACACCAACAACGGGTTCTGCCCGCGAGGGAGGGAGGGAACTTGGTGTTGGAGGTTTTACGGCCCTAGTCTGCCCATCTGAGGACGATTCTTGCGTGAGTCTGCGAGTGCCGGAGTCGAGCTTGATCATCCGCTATTATTAGTAGGTCGTGGACGTGGGGATGAGCGAACTCATGCTATACTTCTTCTACAGCGGGTTCCTCCCTCCTCTCGCGAGCCACGAGTTGTTGGTTTATACTCGTGGGCCTTCTAGACCGAGGCAGCGCTTCCGGCCCTTGGGGAGGTGCACCTGCCCAAGCTCCAGAACGTCCTTGCACACGATCCGCTCCCTCTCATGTTCACCTAGGCAGCCACGCTCCAGATACCCGTCCAAATAGACCTTCTGCCTTGGCGGCTATCTGGAGCGTAACGGCCTAAGTGTACGCGAGAGGAAGCGGACCATGCGCGAGGAACATCTAGAGCTTGAGCTGTTGCACCATCTCAAGGGCCAGAAGCGCGGCTCGGCCAAAAAGATTCGCGCGAGTACCGGTTCATCAATAACGTGCTCTGCTCGCGAGAGGAGGGAACCTGATGCTGGAGAAGCGCGGTCTGAGTGCGCCCGCCTCCACGTCCACGACCCACTCGTGCATGATTGAGGTCGGCGGCCAATACGACAGCCGCGCACCAGTCGTACTACACGGGTGCACACGAGAGGAAATATCTCGTGGGACGATTCTCGCGTGGGTCCGCAAGTCTTGGAGGCGACCTTGATCATCCGCCAGTGGGTCGTTGATGTGGAGATGAGCGAACCCACCCTGTACTTGTACAGCAGTCCCCCCCCCCCCCTCGCGGTCAGCGCGTTGTTGGTGTCGACTTTCATGCCTTTTAGACCGGGACGCGCCTCTGGCCCTTCAGACCGCTCAATAGTTGAACCATCTAAACCTAAGACAATTATCGCGTGGGTCCGCGAGTGTCAGAGCCGAGCTTGGTCATCCAAGATTGGGTCGTGAACCTTGGGATGGGCAGACGCAGGCCGTGCTTCTCCGACATCAGGTTCCCTTCTTCCCCCGAGGGCAGAGCACGTGGTCGATGTAGGCTCGCGAGCCTTCAGCACCGAGACGCGCTTCTGGCCCTTCAGATTAATAATCAATTTGTACAAGCCGAGGACGATTTCCGCGTGGGTACGCGAGTTTCGGAGCCGAGCTTGGCCATCCACAGTTGGATAGGAGATGTGCAGACCCAGGCCGCGTTTCTCTACGAGTAACATTAGGTCCCCTCATTCCCTCGCCGGCAGAACACGTTTATGGTGTCGCTTCCCTGCTTCTCTAGCAAGGCGCGCTTCTGGCCCTTCATAAAGTGAACTGTTAAACCCTATGAAGGCCAGAAGCGCGTTTCGCTGAAGAATCAAGGACCGGACATCAACGACGTGTTCTGCCCGCGAGGGAAGGAGGGGGCTTGATGTTGGAGAAGTACGGCCTGAATATTCCCGTCTGAGGACGGTTCTCGGTTGGCTGTGCGAGCGCCAGAGCCGCGCTCCTCATCCACGACTGGGTCCGGGACGTCGAAATGGGCAGACTCGGGCCGTGCTTCTCCAAAATCGGGTCCCCTCCTTCCCTCGCGAGCAGCACGTTGTTCATGTAAACCTGCGTTCCTTCTTGACCCAGACACGGTTCTGGCCATTCAGATCGTTCAACATTTGAACCACCTGCAGAGCCGTAAGTGCGTCTCGACCGAAAAGGCTCGCGGGTCTACACCAACAACGCGCTCTGCTCACAAGGACGGAGGGAGCGTGGTGTTGGGGAAGCCCGTCCAGACTTTACCCATCTCGATGCCCCGTACCCAGTCGTGGATGGTCAAGCTCGGCTCCGAATCTCGCGGACCCACGCGAGAATCGCTCTCCAGCCGTTTTAGTTGAACCACCTGAAGAGCCAGGAGCGCGTCTCGACCAAGAAGGCTCGCCGGCCTACATCAACAGCGCGCTCTGCTCACGAGGGAAGGGGGGAGCCTGGTGTTGGAGAAGTCCGGCCAGACTCTGTCCACCTCGATGTCCCGCACCCCGTCGTGGGTGACCAAGCTCGGCTCCTAAATCGTGGAACCACGCAAGAATCGCCCTTCAGAGGGTCCAACAGTTGAACGCTTTGAAGAGCCAGAGGCGTGCTCTGCTATTAACGGCGAGGGAAGGAGGGAGCCTGGCGTTGTAGAAATACGGCCTGAGTCTGCCCATCTCGACATTCCGCACTCAGTCCTGGATGGCCAAGCTCGATTCCGGCACTCGTGGACCCTCGCGAGAATTGTCCTCGGCTTAGGTGAACCGTCTGAAGGGTCATAGTCGCCTCTCGTTCGCGAGTTCATCAACAATGTGCTCTGCTTGCGAGGGAAGAAGGGAACCTGGTGTTGGAGATTGGCGGCCTGAGTCTGGACATGTCTACGTCTCGACCCAATCGTACGGCGAGAACGATTCTCGCGTAGGTCCACGGGTTTCAGTCCCGAGCTCAATCAGTCACGATTTGGTCGCGGACGTGGAGATAGGCACACTCAGACCATGCTTGGTATCCTCCTTCCCTCGCGAGTAGAGCACGCTGCCGATGTAGACTCGCGAGCATTCTTGTTCAAGACGCGCTTCTGGCCTTTCGGAGGGTTCAACTTGTGCAAGCCGGGGACGGTTCTTCAGATCGTTCAATAGTTGAACCACCCGCCCGCGTCCAACCAATCGGCGCACGCGCCCTGCGAGCGCTCCGACGAGCCCGAAGTGTGTACCGTGTAACACGCAAGAGACAACACCCCCCCCCCCGAATTATTTCTGAGAAGATTTTTTTCTGAATCGAGGGGAGTACGCTCAACGAAAACGGTGGTTTTGAAAATATCCCCTCGAGGTATTTCCATAGTTACATCGCTCGGTGTTTGCAATGCCCCCTTTGTCGAGAAAATATGCTTGGGAACTCGTCCGAGATTGTGCGTTGTCTTGCGTGGTATACCATACACGGCACAAACCGGTGTAGCACGCTGGGTAGGACGAGTCCATATACAAAGCTTTCGCATGCAGCGGGGGGAGCGCGTAGGGAATCAGGGGAGTGAAGGAGATTGATGGAGAAAACGGAAATGCCGAGGCAGATGTTGTTCGCGTTCCAGAAAGGAGGCGAAACGCGACCACCATCCCCCCCGGCCCTTCCGTTTTCTTCATTATTCTCCTTCATTCTCCTGATTCCTCGCTCGTCCTCCTCGCGTGCGTATGCTTTGTGTATAGGTTCGTCCTGCCCAGTGCGATGCACCGGTTTGTGGCATGTGGCACACCTCGAGGTTGTGGGAACACTCGCGGGGTACACTGATTTGTGGCATTTTACACATTTTGGGCTCTTGGAAACACTCGCGGGGTACACCGATTTGTGGCATTTTACACATCTCGAGCTCGTGGGAACACTCGCAGGGCGCACGCCGTCGTACTGATTAGGCTTTCGACGGATGATATCGTGACCGTGAATAAACTTCGCCGACTCATAGGGCGCCCGGGCCCTGCGAGTGCTCCCGCGAGCCCGAGGTGTTTAAAATCACCACAAACCGGTGTACAGTGTGACACTAGGCAGGACGAGGCCGTATACAAACCGCCCACACGCTAGGGAGACTAAGGTAATATTGGGCGTGGGGGGGACCGAGGCAAAAATCGTGTTCGCGTTCCAGGATGGGCAGCGCGAGAAAGCGTCCCCCCCGGACCCTTCCGTTTCTTTCCTCAACCCCCCTCACTGCCCTTATCACTCGCTCGTTCCCCTCGCGTTTGAATTATTTGTGTATGGACTCGTCCTGCCCAGTGTGATACACCGGATTGTGGCATTTGACACACGGCGAGTTTCTGGGAACACCCACAGGGCGCGCGCCGCCGTACTGCGCTTTCGGCGGATGATATCGTGATCAATAACACGCATCGCAGGCTCAAGGGGCGCCCGGGTCTTGCGATTGCTTCCACGATTCCGAGATGTGTATTCTGCCACAAACCGGTATATCACACACTGCGCAGGACGAGCCCATCTACAAAATGTCGGTATGCTCGGGGGGAGAGTTGGAAATAAGGGGGGTGCGGGAGATCGATGAAAAACACGAAAGAGCCGGGGGATATGGTGCTCGCGTTCCAGGATGAGCAGCGCGAACAGAATCTCCTCCCGACCCTTCCGTTTCTTTCCTCAACCCCCCTCACTACCCTGATCTCCTACTCTATTCCCGCGCGTGCGAGTGCTTTGTGTATTGACTCGTCCTGCCCAGTGTGATACACCGGTTTGTGGCATTTGACGCACGGCGAGTTTCTGGGAACACTTACACGGCACGCGCCATCGTATTGCGCTTTCTGCGGATGATATCGTGATCGTGAATAAGCTTTGCAGACTCAAGCGGCGCCCATTCCCTGCGAGTGCTCCCGCGAGCCCGAGGTGTGTCAAATGCCAAAAACCGGTGTACAGTATCGCACTGGGAAGGACGAGTTCATATACAAAGCGGCCACACGCTAGGGAAACGAGTAGGTAATAAGGGGAGTGGGGGGGATCGAGGAAACTAGCGAAAGGGCCGGGGGGCGTGGTGTTCGCGTTCCAGGATGCAGCGCGAACACCATCTCCCCTCGACCCTTCCGTTTATTTCCTCAGCCCCCTCACCACTGCCCTTATTACTCAATATTTCCCCTCGCGTTTGAGTTATTTTTTTAGGGACTCGTCCTGC
>JBBMKB010066221.1:0-15197 GCA_037833945.1 Alaria marginata
CGATGGATGCACAACCAGTAGATAGTAGTGGACGGCAGAGTTCATATTTCAATACCAAACCATTTGTGTTTCGCGCGTTCGAGACACGTTTCACAGCACCAGTGGGGGTGGTTCCTTTGGTGTCGACTACGGAGTCATCTCATGGTAGGGGTTGCACTTTTTGGTGTCAATTGTTCCTGACCGGTTGAGCTCCTAAAGCGAGGAACCACTGGTTGGTGTAATCATTTCACGAATGCATTTGTTTTAGGACCATTAATAGTGGATACAAATGCCGGTCGGGTTTCGGGAACGAAAATCTTCGAAGTCGTGTTACGGGTGAGATATTAAGGTCCTCATGTTAGGAATTCAGGAACTTTCTGCTGCACCCCTACCGTGGGATGACGTTACAATAATTGTCGCGTTGGTTCTTGATGCAGACACAGTGCCCCCCGTGCAAGTGGTATACTTAGCACAGATCAGAAGGGTACTCCCTCCTACCAGAGCCGCCGTCTGATCTCAAAAGAGAAGGGTGCTAGGGTAACCGTAACCCTTGTCGACCACACCGGTTCTCTCTGGCTGTATTGCTCAATTAAAACAAACAAAAATGCTCGGGACACTACATTTTAAATTGGAGTTTATAAATACCCGACGCGACAGGAGTTGGGATGGGAAGTTCACTATCGCATGTTTTCCAAAGCCAGTCTCGGGGGCACTGGAGACGCGATCTACGATAGAGGTAACACGTTTTGGCCTGAATATGTTTTGAATGACAATGTCCATATAACCCAAACTCGTAGAAGGCATCCAGACTTGTGTTGCGGAATGATTGTCTCGTACACCCGAGCCAGGGGTTTGTCAATCGGATTGTGCTGTCATATTGCCTAAATTTTGTTTTCTGGCGAGGTGTAGAGCACCCTCAAGTATAGAGATCGAGAAATAAAACACTATACCTCTACCGTAGCATATATCGGGAGAGAGCGCTCGAAGGTAGAAGCCTCCTAGAGGCATGTGGTGCGTCTTTGGCGTAGCAGTGGTCGGCACGAGCAGCAGAGGTTGTCGAATGCATTTCCAGCAAGCCGCGATACCTTGTTCACGGGGTTGTCTTTCTCGAGAAATTGGGTTTCGTGACGCCCAGCGCCGTCGTATGACGGAAAAGTATGTACCAAGTAGTAACTAATTTATTTTTTCTTTGAAGAGTGTCGCACCCTAAATTACCATCACTCCGTCCATCCTAAAGAACAATCTTGGACCGTCGGCTTCCCCAAATATATCATGAACTCCGGAACTTACAGGAGATACAACATGCAATACCGATCATATATCTGGCTGCTATTGTTTAAATTCGATTGCATCTTGTCGATCTCGACACAAGTGCCCTTCATATCGGTTCCTCGTGCATCATACCATACCGGTCGCCAACGCACCCAAAGCCTTGCAGATCTTTCCGAAAACCGCCCACGAGCCCGTTCAATTTGCCTCACGCATTAGGTATGTCCCGACTGAGATCAGCTAGATGCTCAAAGCGTTGCCGGGAAATGTTGCGCAGGATTCATGAGGTAAATATCCAGCTGAGGTGTCACGTGCTATATCCTCCCGATGATCGAGCTTCCACCCTGCCAGATTATCTATCGGCTATGCAGATAATATCATCAGATGGATAGTATCCTAACCTCTAGTATGCACCACACCCTGGCGGGTGAATCGCACTCAAGTAGACGCCTGCCTGATCGAAACCAATTTAACTCAACCATTCCTAGCCGACCCGACGAACGGTAGAACAGGGTATACCCTTATTCCCTACCTTTTGGAACAAACATTTGAGCGTACAGCTCAGTGTGAGACGACACAAACGCGTCGGAAAGGTAGTAAAAACCTTCGCGCAGCGGATATCGCGAATCAAATTTCGAACTACGGTTGACGCCTTGCACACACACACACAACGGCAGACACTTTCGCGACAGCCCTTCGGCAGCTGAATTGGGGGGATCACCCGCCACGAGCTACGTAAGAGAAGCACCTGTTCGCTTCTGTACTCATGACTTGGAGAGCTCCACACATCACCCCGAAACAAAACTATGAGCCAACCAAAAATGTATCTCCATAAATTGTTTCTCGAGTCAAGAGCATCCGACGACACAGTGGTCTACCTTTATCATAGCAAGACGCTAAGAGGCGTTCTTGACGAACGCAGGACATCACGATTCCAGGCTTTTGTCCGTGTCCGGTAAACATATTCGACGTTCAAGCCGCTCTGTCGTAGAAGCATGTTTGGGCTGAAACAGGTAGCCCTCTTATCAAAATATGTCTCAAGCGGACTCAAACTACCCCTCGGTGTAAGCGATTCGCCGAACAAATCACGGGGCCTCGCGCTTGGTTTACGTAACGTGTTGAGAGCTGTTGGGGTTTCAACATGTTGAGTCATCCCACGGTAGGGTTGCAGCAATGAGTTCCTGAGCTCCTGACATGAGAAGCTCAATATCTCACCCAAAAAATGACTTCCAAGATTTTCGTTCGCGCAACCCGATCAACATTTCTATCCGCTAGTCCTAAAACAAATGCATCCGTAAGATGATTAAACCGACCGGTAGTTCCTCACTTCAGGAGCTCAACCGTTCAGGAACGTATGACCCCAAAACGGGCAACCCCTACCGTGGGATGACTGGGTTACCACTATACTCATACTCACACCGGTCGAGACAACTTAATTAACAGCCCCCTTGCGGGATATATGACAGCGCCTGGCGCTCGTTAAGCGCGATGTCTGCTGTGGGTCCGTTCAAGCCCGACGTGGTATTTACGTCTAGGCGTTGTAATAACGCTAGTAATGACAACGCCGTTGATAGGTGTCCAATCAATTAATGATGATGGACGACTCTCATATTGGCCCGCACAGATTTCGATGATGGAAACATTTTGGACTCCTTCTTCGAAACCAGGTATATGACTACTACTGTAGTCTGAAAGATCCTTATCGCATGTTTCGTTTCGCAAGAAACGGTCTACCGACAGTCTTCTCTTTGCTCCGTACTGTGTCCTGCTGTGAGCAGGTCTTCAACATTTTGCACGGCACATACGTTAACAGCGAAGGAATATGGCCATACGGCTATGAATGAACTGAGTGCACCTGTCCCGCGGCATTGGCTGGTCAGTGGTGTCGACGAGTGCATAATACTGAACTGCTGCCTCTAAGGACGATCGCAGACTAAGACACGACAAAAACGAAGACAGAAACTACAACACTGCAATCTACTTATCAGAGCATATCAAAACAAAAACAACGTCCACCCTAAGTCCACCGACAACTATGAACTCCACGCACTACTTTTCACATGCGCCAGGTAGGGTACTAATTAGGTATTATAGAGTCATCCCAGGGTAGGGGCGCGGGAATAAGGTTATGAGCTCTTGGTATGAGGAGCTCAATATCTCACCTGATACATGATGTCGAACATTTTCGTTCGTGCAGCCTGGTCAACGTTTCTGTCAGCCAATCCTAAAATAAATGCTATCGTAAAATGGTCACACCAACCAGGAGGTCCTCGCATCAGGAGCTCAACCGTCAAGGAATGTTCGACCCCAAAAAAGTGCAACCCCTGCCGTTGGATGACTCCGACCGGTTTGCTACGCACAGGGTATGTCGTTGGGGGGGGCTCGGGACGGTTTTCACTTTTCAAGACGAAGCGCTGGGGAAACAAAAGAGTATACTCAAACCCGATGGGTAGGTAAAACGATGACTCGTGTACGTGGCAGCCTGGGTAATCCGATGGCCTCTACGTACGTGCCGCTGGATACTGTCAACGGACAAGTGCACTCCGACCGTGTTGGGTAGCTTGCCTAGTTGGTGAACCGTGCCCGTATGAGATGAAGTTGTTGTCCCTTAGGTCACTACACTACCGGCCCTCTCATGAGAAAGAGGTCCAGAAGAAACTCAGCCCCAAAATTGCCAGGAAATATAAAAAAGACGACATATGTTAGACTGAAGGTAGTATAGAACAGACCCTTTTTAAAATAAGAAACTCAGCCTAAAACAAACATCCCAGTTTCTTACCAGCGGGCCGGTATTGTACAGTACCCGTGCCGCGGCGAGTGTCTTCTCACGAGCTCTAGCGGGGTTGGCCTCCCTGCCCCTTCATACGCTCGGCCATCTTCCTCTGAAAGCTCGTGTACACCGTGGGTAGCTTGCCCTCTTTCTGGAAGAACGCCTTCCGCGCCGAGGGAGGGGTGTCAGCCCAGGCGTCGTCGAAATCGAACCCTTCGGAGACGCAGTGGTCCCACTTGAGCGTATCGTACACGTACGTCAGCGAGTCCGACTTCGGGGAGAGCGCCTCGAGCACCTGACCAAGGTTCGTAGCAGTTGAGGGATCACGTCAACGGCTGAGTGTTAGCCGTAAAAAGTCGCGACGCGTTCGACAATACTGGTAGCACTTTTTGTTTTGTTTTTTCCTGAAAAACGGTGCTCCTTAACTCAAAATTGTCGAAATATCACCTTGTGTATACAATACGAACGTTTTGTATACCTAGGCCATGATATAGTCCATACAGTTGCACTTTCAATATTCTCGAAATCTATGTTTGAGTGGGGGCAAGACCTCCTCTTGTCAATCTTAGAAGGCAAATACTAATGGTGCACCTCTACCGAGGCAAGTGTCTCACCGACTAGCTTTTTGTTGCTTTGGTATTATTGCAGATTGTTCGGTGAGACATGTTGCGGAGGCTTCCGTCGTCTTTTTGACTACCGAACACATTTTTTGGGCCAAAGCGTGGTGTGCAACATAAACAATGCATTCGGTTTACTGGCGAGAACTCCGCCATTTACACACACACGGTCATGACCACTTGTGAAGACCAGCCGGCTCACAGCCACAAAGATGGCATTTCGCGCATAATATCCGTACCTCACGGTAGAGGGGCCACGCGACACATCGAGAGGTAAGCGTAGCACATTTTGCTCAAAAACGATTGGGACTGACCAGGCTGGGCGGGTGCTACGATAGAGGTGGTACCTTTAGGCCTTTATGTTTCGGAATGACGGGGCACCTAAGCCCGAAATCGTCAGAACCTTCTTGATTTTCAGTCCGATGTTTCTGTATACCTAGGCCATGGGTTTGTTCATCGAGTTGCACTTTCATTTCACCCAAACTCGGTTGGTGGGTGACGTTCAAGTCGCCCTCAAACCAAGATCACCAGAATTATTGGGCGCACCCCTACCTTAGCATCTGTCGCTGTTTCTCTCAAACTCAACTATATATCTCATTCAAATAACAAATACATATGTGTCCGTCAAACGAGCGTGAACTCTTACAGTGGCTAGCCTACAGTAACATGTTTAGCATGCCCCTAGTAATGAAGGCGCGTCAGATGTTACTATCAACAGTAACAGCAGCACGTTTTAGGGAAACTATATATTAAATGACAAGGCTGCACCAGCCGGAAAAGTTGGAACGTCATCATTCGTTTCAATTCTCAAATATGGCTTGTACATACGGACAAGGGTTTATGCATTACGTTGCTCTATTTGAGTATACACAACAGAACCAGCTTGCGAGTTAGGGATTGAGCTTCTCAAAGAAGGATCCTCATAAGACAATCGGTGCACACCCAGCGGAGCACCTGTAATATGAAATACTTTCCGTGCACACCCAGCGGAGCACCTGTAATCTGAAATGCTTTACGTTTCCTACGTAGGCTATGGGATCGGTAATCAGATTCCACTTATTTTCCCTCTCGTGGGAAGGGTCCTATAATGTTTTTGAGACATAGCCATCTTCAAGTTAAGAGAGTCGGTCGGAAGCTGTCGAACGCCTACGCTTGAGGCGTAATGTTTCGTTTAAGATATTGAGCTTCTCATGTGAGGAGCTGGGTAACGTATTGCTGCACCTTATGTTACCGTGGGATTACTCCACCGCGTGTGTAACTATTGGTACTGCATTCGACCTTTGGGATTTCGCCTTGAATTAATACCTAACCCCCTTGGGGTTTCGGTGGAAAACGTTGACGAAAACAGTCGACGATTCCAGAATGGCCAGAAGCACCAGCCGGAGACGCCGGGTAGAGGTTGTGTTCAACAGAAGGACCGATACAACACACTCGCCGCATTCGGATACTGAAACTGGTGCAATATCTTGCTAGCTAGGCCTTTGAAAATACCGCGAACCTCATAGTTTTCGGTGATACCCACGGGCCTCGACGAGGAAGCTTGTGATGGGGTCATCCCACGGTAGAGGTGGAAGAATGCATGATGATTGTTCCTCGCATGAGGAACGCCATGCGTCACCCGGGTCATTACTTCGATTACGTATTCTCGCCAAAACCGGCCAGCGTTTCTGTGCGCTAGACCTATAACAAATTGTTTAAGGTATGCTTCTTAGCTGATCTTACCACCGAGTGTGATATTGTTGCGAAGCTCAACCGACGCGAATTGTTTAACCCCATCAAGAAGTACACCCCGCAGTGGTACTAGTGGATATGTCGCGCCAAAAACCCCGTTGTCAGTTAAACCCGTTCAGGAGCTCCGGCCTAATCTCGACGGCCAACGTGTGGGTACACCCCCCCCCCCCCTTCGCCGCTTAATCTAGCTTATATGGTTACCTGGCGGTTGGAGAGAATGTTCCCAGTGACAGGGTTGTCTCTGATGCCCGTCATAATGTCAAAGCCGTCAATGTCGGCGTCAAGCAAGCCGTACGGGAAAACGTCGCTCCCCCGGTGGCCGTAGCAAGCGTCGTCGGCGTCGCTAATGCTCTCAACCACATCAGTGCCGTCCGCAAGGGTTACCTTGACGTCCACGTCAGGCCAGTCAAACCGGTGGACCTGTCCTGTCAGGACGGCGAACTGCCATAGACGCTCCATGGTGGGGTGAATGGGCCAAAACAACGGGTCCATTGAGGCACTTGACTGCTCAACAGGGGGGGGGTGTCGGGGGTGCGATCAACAAGGCGAGATGGGGCGGGGCAGTGCAGGTCGGGAAGTATCATGTGAATTGTGTTCATAGGTCCGAGCATTTATTGTTGCAAATCTAATGCTTTGGGGCTCCTGTGGTGACGATTCCTAAAGGAAAATACAGTGTACCGACGTCTTCTACGATGGAGGTGGCACTTTTGGGCGTTTATATTTTCTGGATGACGGGACTCCTTAGCCCAAAATCGTCGGAATGCCATTTAAGTTCTGCTATATGCTTTTTCATACAAATGAGCCACGGGTTTGTTTATCGGATCGCACTTTTCGTTTGCTCGAAATGTTGTTTTCGGTGAGGTTTAGAGCTCCTCAAGCGAGGAGGTTCATGAAAAAGACCTTGAACCTCTATCATCGTAGAATGTGTCTATCTCTGCTGTAGCATGCTTTCTCACCCAGACAATATATGGCGGCGTTTGATTTCGCGTAAAGCTCAACAAAGTTGACCATAGCCGCTTCGTATCGCCTATAACAAAACACGACGAAAGCCTCGGGCTGCAAAGTAAAGGAGGAGAGGGGTAGGCTAACCCCCCTTGATACTTAAGCAAGTTCAAGTCTGTGCAGGTCTGAACCCCACTCAAACGCCAACCCCTTTGCTGCCAACAGTTCACCCCACCTGATCCAGGTCGCCCAAGTTAATCACCCCGGAGCAGAGGGCCTCAACCACCTGCCGCTGTGTGTCCCCGCTGAAGCCCCCGATGTAAAACTCCAGGTAATCGAAACCGGACATGATCTGCTTGTAGTCGTCGCCTTGAGTCAGGTCGTAGCCAAGGCATCCGCAGGTGCCGCTCGACAAGAGCTGCGCGTACCCGTGCAAATCCGAAGAGTAAAAACAACAAAGTGCAGTTAGATGAGGCGTTCCACGATACAAGAGCTGCGCAATCCCGCGCAAATCCAAAAAGCAGTTACAACAAAAGAGGTGCAGTTATATTACGCGTTTCAGGATAGAGTTACATAGCACTTTTGGGACATTCTTGTTTTTGAATTATAGGGCTCCTTATTCCAAACCCGTCGGACTGTAAATATTGTTCTTCAAGGATCTTACATGAAAGGAGCCCTATTGAGTAGAGGGTCTATGCGTCGGATTGCACTTTCAGTTTGCACAAAACAAGTTTTTGGGTCAGGTATATATGCAGCCCCTCAAGTAATGACGTAATGAACATTATCAGAAACAAAATGGTGCACCTTTACCCTACAGGGCATGTGTCTTGTAAACACACACGGCCGGGGAGGGGGGCGGTCGAGTTTGTGTCCCAACGCATCATACGAAAAGGGCGCACCTAATTGCACCGGGGATCCCTACTGCATCATCGTATATGGACGAGCTGTATCAAAAATTACTCTTCTGTCCCATAAGAGATGCCCATTGGAAAAACTAAGAAAAACATCCGAGACGTACAAAACGATAAATGTTGTCTTGAAATGTTACATTTGGCAATGTTGTGGAATTCTGAACCAGTTTTGACCCTGGCTAATATTCCATGTACCTAGATTGTTGGCGCTAGTCTCATACGTCTCATGCAAGTCAACACTTGGCTGAGTAATCTTGTTAAAGTCGTACTTACGATAGTGTCTATCAGAGGAGATCTTGAAAATATGAATACCGTTTAATGTTTAGCCCATTTTCATCGAATATCCAGTATGTGCTTTTGAACATTAGTTTGTGGTAGCAAAACGTCAAATTCGGCCTTTTATGAACCGACTGATTCTGTTTTGGCCGTTGGCTCGTGCAGGGCGACGCGTGAAACAATTACAAAATCAAACGGTGTAGCTGAATTACCTGAAACAGAAATGGGCCTGTGCAAGCGTCATATTCTTCACATGGTTAAGAGCGCGGGTGTCGGCACAAGGGTTCATCGCTCATCAACGTCCGCGCCCATGGGGGGGTATCGGCTCCAATTGCTTAAGCTGGGTAGCATCGTGCGAAAGCGTTAAATGTGTTTTTGTAGAGCCTTTAGATCGAGCAGGAAGTGTACGTATACATCTTGAAGTGCTATTTTGTAAACCGTGCTACCATCGCAGTAGCATGGCTTGACTTAACTATTTTCCGTGTGCGGCGCCAATCTCGTCCGAATAACATTCTCGTTCTGCAGTATTACTTTGTTTTTTCTCCTAGGCCACTCGAGATTGTTCATCCGGTGGCGATTTCACATTGTGTCAGGGTTCAGGGTCAGCTTTGAGATGTGTTATATAAGACCGTTTTCACATGGCACTGTTTCTCCGGCTGTGCTTTCATGTTGAATCGGACTCAGCCTTTGGGATATGTATAACTTGTTTTGGCATGGCGTGGTTTGTTGGGCTGTGCTTTCATGTTGTGTCGGAGGCAGCCTTCGAGTTACGTATGGGCTTCTCTAGTGCTAGTTAAGACCCTCAGAACTCTATAGGAACTTCTCAGCCATAGCTCGTGTCAACAATGGATTCCCTGACTAAGCCTTAACCCTGTTAACCTGTCCAACAAGTTGGTATGCCTTTCGCACAATAATGCGTTTATGATGTGATTCAAGCTGTTATTCACACCCGCCCTCCCACACCTCCACACCTAAAACGATGTTTTTGTGAATTTAATTGACGAATGATGAATCATTACCCACTGATCGGTTATATATTTTACGAGTAAACTGTATGCAGTTAGTAAACAATCTCTTTATCCAGAACGCCAAAAACAGATTTTAGCTACAGTGCGTGGTACTAGTGATAGATCTGCTCCTACCAATAGCATTATGTTAGAGTACCGGCTCTCAGATAAAAAACCGATATCTGTTTTTCAGGGTGGATTTTGTTATTCAAGAATGTGTGTGTGTCCTACACGAACTTCAGTGTAACAGCTCGCGACTTTCTTTTTTCCCCGTAATTTTGAGGCTATTAATAAGTTTCTTGCGGGGCTCTTTCTTGTGAGAGGGCTATTCATACTATTAATACTAGTGTGTAATCACCTCTGACGGCTGCACGTCCACGGAGACCAATTCCGCTGCGCATGTCCAGTACCCCTCGCAAAACAGCTCCCTGCGGTGACCCACCGCCAGAAAGGCAAGACTTGCCGCGATGTCTGACCCCACGAGGTGGGCGACTCTATTGTACGTGGACGCGCAGTCCGTAACGCCTCCGAGCCAGAGGTGGACAGGCCCGTGAGAGTCGCCCATGCTGTCCCAAACCCACGAGTAGAAGTCCCCGTTGGTAGTGGTGAGGTTGAAGTGGGTTCCGCAGCTGGGCCAGTCGACATAATCGTCAGCGCTGCCAGAGCACCACTCGCCGAGTCCGCGGGCCAAGTACCTGCCGGTTTTTTGTGTCCGATGCAAACGTCGTGAGCGCGTTGAATGCGTTTTTGTTACCATTCAAGCGCGTGTTATTATAGTGGCATACAAAATTATTTTTCTGCATGAAACGGTTTGTCAAGCACGGAGGTTTTTCACGCAATGAAGTCGGGATGGTAGTTTCTATTTCGCATCAGTCTGGTTGTATGTATATATGTACCGAGGCCATTGGATTATTTCACCGTGAAGCAGGTTGGGGTTGTTTGTGCCACCAAAGCCAGTTTTTCGGAGATGTCTAAATGTCCTTGAAGTCGTGACCGTCGGGAGTTCAATGTTGGTATTGCCCTCTAAAAGAAGGAGTGATCGCCTCGATACCTGCATAAAATCAGCCCACGGTAGGGGTGCAGCAATCAGTTCCTGAGCTCCTTACATGACGAGCTCAACATCTCACCCGAAACATGACTTCCCAGGTTTTCGTTCGCGCAACCCTATCAACATTTCAATCCGCTAGTCTTAAACAAATGCACTCGTAAAATCTGATCATACCAACCGGTAGTTCTTCACTTCAGGAGATCCACCGGTCAAGAACGTTTGACCCCAAACAGTGCAACCCCTACCGTGGCATGACTCTACAGCGGAGATCAGCATATATATATATGGGAGTGGGACGTGTCCGGGGTGACTGGGAGAGTGTGCGCGCGGGTCCTACAACACAGGTGGTCGTACTCATGAGATCATAACTGCTCGCATCTTTACGACCCCGGGACGGATCATGTCCGGTTATCACTGATCAGCAAGGTAGAGAAAGGAGCGCACGGAATATGGAGGCGATTATGTCGCCCAGCTTCAACAACACGGGAGGAAGGCGACGGTAGGCGCGTGTCTCTCGTACTGCGGTAGCCGTTTGGAAGGGACGTTTCAGCTTGTCGTGCTTGTAGCTACCAACGGGAATTATCATCTTTCCCAAGACCCGTCGTCGTTGAGTTGGTTGAAGTCAATTCACCCAGTCGAACAGGCAGGGAGAGAAAGAGTGCGCACGGAATATGGGGGCAAGTATGTCGCCCTATTACATCAACCCGAAGGAGCGCGACGGTAGACCTTAGGTGTGTGGCGCGTGTCCGTTTTGAAGGCATTTTTCAAATCTAGTCGTGCAAACAGTTACTTACGGGCTTTTCATCTATACAAGATCCATCGCCGTTGAGTTGGTTGGAGTCAATTTAACCAATCGAAACTCGTAAAAGTGGACACTCCGAGCGATCTACAGAGCCTCCGACGCCGGTCGCTTTAGGTCAGCAACGCGGCTACACGGTATGTCCCGCTACCCCCCGCCCACCCTCCCCCTCTCCGGGAAAACCCCGTTTCAGCGTCGTAAACTCGAAGGGCGGGAGTATGTTATATATCTGGCCACACCGTCAAACGTACTTACGCTCTGTTGTTGGTGTTCCACGGCGAACGAAGGTTGCCGTAAATGTCCGTTTCAATCTTGCCCGGGTTGTCGTCCCTGCCCTGGGGGACTGGCGTGTACGCCCACCGCCCATCCTTCACCTTTTCGACAATAAAGACATTTTCGGATTAGAGCCATTCCACTGTAAGGGTAAGGGGGGAGCAATACGTTCCTGAGCTCCTGACATAATGAGCTCAATATCTCACCCGAAGCATGACTTCCAAGATTTTCGTTCGCGTAATCCGATCAACATTTCTATCCGCTATTCCTGAACCAAATGAGCTCGTAAAATGAGGATACAACAACCGGTAGTTTCTTAGTGCAAGAGCTCAAACTGTCAGGAACGCTTAACTTCAACATGTGCAATCCCTACCGTGGGATGACTCTTTATATAAAGATTGAGCCGGGTGGGTCGTTGGATTCGACCCCTTAGGCTGCTGTTAGATAGGTAGGTTTGCGCTTTAGATAAGTGGTCAGCTAGATAGACAGGCAGGCTACTGGTGTGTGCTCTTTGTAGGGAAGTAGATAGATAGGTAGATATTGGGTTTGATATTTTCTCGACCACGGGGCTCTTTAACCCAAAATCGTCGGAATGTCATTGATTGTTTACTTTAGGTTTTGTTTGTTTGGATGGGTCACAGGTTTGTTCATCGGGAGGTACACTTCTGTTTGCTCAAAAACAAATCGGAAATGTGTAGACCTCCTTTACTGAGGAGCTTCGGAAACGAAATGGTGCACCTGTTTCGTGGAATGTGTCTAGATGGGGAGGTAGATGGGTAGGAACGCAGGTGTATCCTGAATGATGGGGCGCGTTGATCCAAAATCCTCGTAAGGTCGCACCTGTTTTTCAATGTGCACCGCTAAGTGGGTAGGCTCGGGAAGCGTTGGTGTACCTTTGCCGTAGCCTCATTGTCTCAGCCTGTTTGCTTTTTATGGAAATTATCGAGGTATACATTTCAATAGACCCGTCGCTAGGACTCGTGCTAAAAAACATTCAAGTATACTGCACGTTTCTTGAGACCATTTACGCAAGGCACCTCATCATACCTCACCCAGAAATAATGTGTAAGCAACAATAAAAACGTCACTCGACGAATATTTGCATAGCCGACGACTGCAAAGTATGAAGGTGTAATGATATTACGACCAGGCTATGGGAAATTCCAATGGTAGAGGTGTCCTGTAAGCTAAACTGTTTCGGCCATAATTTTCAACGGCAATCGTAGCGCGTATCACAGGCATTTGCACGCTCCCCTTTGCCGAGTAGACAAGGGTTAGACGCCGTTCTAGGTGGGGTGTTTGATGTTTTAATTGTCATGCGACGAAAGCTACAATGTAGGGTCACCATTTCGTTTTTTATATTTCCTCGCTCAAGGTACTTCACACCTCACCCATGTAAGATGTGTGCCACGATAAAGGTAATACGTACAAAATATATTGCCCTTTTCGGCCATTTTCGTTTTTGACTGGCCCGGTCTGACAAGATCAGACCCCGTGGAATCAGACGGGAGAGGATACTACGAAGCAGTCCCTCTTTTGTATATAAAACACGCATGCCTCCAACGCCTTTAAAAACCCTTGTATATAGCCCGCCTGACGGACTACCTTATATCCTGGAGCCTTTTAAGAGGCTTCCAGGGCAATACCATGACACGGGCTCCTTCACCCAACTATGTCGGAATGCCATCCTTGTTTTGCTATGTATATATAAACACATTTAATACTTAGGCCGCGGGTTTGTTCATCGGATGGCACTTTCAGAGGTTTTCCTCCGATCGTTTTTCGGACGAGGTATGAGTCTTTCAAGTATGGAGCCTGAGGAACACAATCGTACACGCCTTCACCGAAGCACGTGTCAGACGAGTTTTTTATCAAACTGAAAATGCTATAGGAAGCCAAAACCCAAGAACATCGCATTGTCAAACAAGAATTATAGCATATAATTGGTTTAAGTGTGCACTTATGTGTGGGACCAGACACCTGCTGCAATAGAGGTGCGCCCGTTTTGTCCTGGTGATCCTCACTTCAGGGCGCTCTGAACCTTGCCCATCAACTGATTTTGAACAAACCCGTGGCCTATGATAGGTACACAAACAACAGCGGACTGAGAAACGAGAATGTTCCGACGATTTTGAGTAGCCTCGTCTTTCAGAAAAAAGAAAGCAGAAAATAAATGCTACCTCTGACGTAGCACCCGTCACAAACATGACACAAACATGACCGACCATGTCTATCTGTCTTTCGACATTATTCAGGTTCTTATTTAGATTGGGCAGTATTCGAGGAGACAAACAGCTTCTGCAACAATGGTGGGTGCGCCGAGTGAGGCCAGGTTACCGACGCAACAGTGCACTTATATGAGGAGGAATCGGCTTGAACCCTACGCGAAGAGTTATGCGGAATTAGTGTGAACAGCCATTTAGTGTAAAGCGAACGCTCCTAATCTACTGTAGTTAATGAGGTTCTTTCGGCACGTATCGTACACTGTAAATATTTGCCAACGTCGGGGTACCCAGTGCGCGGTAATAGCGAGTCAACTCACGGTAGGGGTGCAGCAGTAAGTTTATGAGCTCCTTACATGAAGAACTCAATATCTCCCCCGAAACATGACTTACAAGATTTTCGTTCGCGCAACCCGATCAACATTTGTATCCGCAAGTCCTAAAAGAAATGCACTCGTGATATGATCATACCAACCGGTAGTTCTTCACTTCAGGAGCTCAACCGGTCAGGGACTTGTAACCCCAACAAGTCCAACCCCTACCGTGGGATGACTCTGAAGCCGTCCAATGTCGCAAACCAAGGATCAACCCGAATGTCAAAAACTGGCGGAATAAATGGTGAAAATTCACGATTTTTCTAATTTTTTAATATATCAAACATCATTTTCTCGTGGGATGGTTGGCCTTCGGACCCAAGCAATTAATTTACATAAATAGTAAGTCTCCAACCACGGAAAAAAACAACGACTTTAACTGATTGGTGTGAATTCATTGTGTACTAGGGCAATGAAGGTTTCCAATGAAGACATACATTTAATAGTGATCGCAAAAAAAGCCAAAAATGACAGGTTCTACGAAAATAGAGGTAGCACTTTTTGTCGTTTTTGTTTCTGAATGAAGGGATCTCCTTTACGGAAAAACGTCGGCAACTCCTTGTTTTTCAGTCCGATAAGTTTGATACGTTAGGCCACATGGGTTTGTTCATCGGGTTGCACTTTTAGTTTACTCAAAAATCAGTCTTTGGGTGAGGTTTAGAGCTCCTCAAGTGAGGACCCTCAGAAGGCAAATACTAATGGTGCACCTTCAACATAGCATTCTTATAATAATGTAAACACTATTTATCCACGGTGAAGAATGTGGCCGGGGCGCCTCCGCTCACTACGCTGTCCTCGATATCAGCGCTCACCATGTTGTCCTCGATATCAGCTGACCCGAAGTACGAGGCGCTCAACAGCTCCGATCTTGTGTGCGGCTGTGAGGGGTCGTATGCCACTTCAGACGCCTCTGTCGTCTCGATGGTGAAGTCCCAGTAAGGCATCGTAAGCTTGGGGTTGACGAGCTGCAGGCTGAACT
>JBBMKB010066232.1:0-15196 GCA_037833945.1 Alaria marginata
TCCATGTCATGCAATCACTGCTGTACTTGTGTATCACTCGCATCATATGCCTATTGCATCGCATGCATTGTACGGCTCGAATGCTCGGTCTGTGCTTGCATGGGCCTTGGAATTGCCACATTCCCCGAAAAAGGACATTCTACCCTTCCTTGAGTACAGGATACAGGATACCGGATATCGACAAGTGAGAGCCAGCCATCGTCAGCCTACAACGAACTGTGAGACTAGACCCAGAGGTGAGTGATCTGTAGGCCACCTTTGGGCCGTTCATCAAACAATACGTAACGTCCCGAAACAAACGTGCGCACCACTGTACAGCAGTACAACACGTAGCCCGGGTGTACTCCGTCTGCATGATCACAACCAACGCGTGACTGGACCGTACGCGCTGAGGGAGGGGGGGGCGTGGCATGGAAGGAAACTAACCAAAGGGACGGTTCGAAGACTCAACACTGTATAAAGAAGGAATACTTCGTACTCGTACCGAAATACGAGTACAGGGTACGATAACAACAAAACCTTTAGGACAAGTGAGTGGCGCTGATCTTAAACGAACTCGGACAGGACCAGAGGTGAGTGATAGGGATTCAGTCTTCAGACCGTCCTTAAAACAATATCATCAAGCCCACACGTGGTGCGTGCCGGTAAAGGGTTTCGGACAGGACTTTCGGACGAAAACAGAGCGAAACTCAAACTCTAAAAGGCTTGTGCGGCGTCCGAAGTGACGAAAAGAAAGACACGTGCCCGTCGTGACAGCCGATGGAGTTAGTAATAAAATAGCCACACCCCTCGCTCGAAGGAGAAGAAGTATGGCATGCCACAGCCCCTGACACGCACTTTATCCACGACATATTATGACGCAGGGAATTTTCTTACCTCGACATTCGAGCCGTACTCAGAAGTGTCGAACATCACGCCTACAACGAGTAGCTCATCCTCTGTCCCTTCCTTGAGGTGGACCCAGTGGATCTCAGCCGCGTGCTCGGACCCTCCGATCTGTGAAACAGAGCAAGTACAGCGCAGAAAACGCGGAAACTCGGTTAGGCTTGTGACAACGTTGAAAGCCGAAATCGTCAACGTGTCGGAGAAGCTATTAGGGTGTCGACATCACGAATTGATGACGCACACTCTGAATTGGCGAACCGACGTGGGAATTTCGTGTTCGCGATAAGTACATCAATGTGACGAGGTGCCGTCGCGCGCACCGAAGACGGTAAATCGACGGAAGAATCGCATGCTGAACACAAAGCCCAACGGCGGCACCAAGCGAGATGGGTGTTGTATTAACGACAGAAAGCAAAGAGCCGTATTTTTAAGGCTTAAGTTATACCAGGTATACGGATTTTAGCAAACAACTCGCACGAATTGTGCGTCTGGATTAAATTCGTCAGCAACGTGACAATCCTACGAGGATGCTGAAGAAGTACGCATGCTACTAATAGTACTATTGTAGTAATAGTACTACAGTATTTACTAATAGTACGGTAGGGGGGCATTTTGATGTTCTGAGGCTTCTCACTTGAGGAGCTCTATTATACTATATTATACTATACTATATTATATACAACTCGCACAAAACTGGCGAAACGAGAAAAACGAAGGTGCAACCCGATCACAATAGCATGGCCTAGGTATTTGTAACAAGAAACATCCTCGAACCTAATCTGAATTCCAACGATATTTGGTACCACCTCCCCGACAGTCAGAAAACAAACAAAGGCAACAAAGCGCCACCTCTATCATAACACGGGTCGAAGCGTCTCCCGATCAATCAGCGCAACGAGCAGAAGCATGGAGTAAGGGCGCACGATCGCTGCCTGACGCAGTCGTAGCAAAAAGGTCAAGTGCCCAATCAGCTACTACTGCTGAATTGACTTCTACCCGCCAGTGCTGGAGGAGTATACTGGACCACACAAGTCATCACCGACGCTTGCACAATCAATCCCTATGTGGCCATTCTCTCACCATGTGCTCGGAGGGTGAGTGGATGTGAATCTGCAACAGGTCGTATCTCTCTCCCTTGAAGTCGAGGTGAGGCGTGTCCGAGCACCCTTCGAAGATCACCTGACGACAAGAACACGGCGCGGTAAAAAGAGCCGCTGTGGTTGATGTTCACACGTTAACCATTACTTTATTGCCGCACTTTAGTCCGTAGTCACGGCCTGCGAAAAAACACATCACGTAACTTGTCACGTGTGCCTGCCACAAATTCTAAAGGCGACGGACGGCAATCGGTTTCGATCATATTGCTGAAAGCGCCCGTATGTTTGGCACTCAAAGTCTCACCTCCCAAACCCGCTCGTCCGCTTGGAAGAGGAGCTCATCAGACATGCACTCGTTCGGGAAAAACTCGATTTCGAACGCCGAGGACTGTACCCGTCGAGGCACAAAAAGGAAGGTGGGACCGGACATGCATGGGGCGAATGTTGTTAGTGTCCACCACATCGTTTCGACTTTCCTACTGCCTCGGTTTCCGTACAGTTATCACAGTAGTAATCAGTCGGCTTTCACACAGCCTCGCTATCGGTACAGCAAATACAGCTATCGGAGGAGTTGTGGGAGAGAGTGCGCGGTCAGGAGAAAACGAGACGGGAGGGTGTACAAACAAAATCCCACACACAGAGTAGCAGGTGATTGCGATTGCAACGCCCCCGTCATCGCGATGGCGGCTCCCCTATCCGGCATTAGCACTCCGCGCATATATTTTCCGTGCAGAGATGTAGAAAGTAATTACCTTGCTGCAGTGCAGCGCAAATGATATGCGTTGGCGTTCTGTTCCACAATGTATTTCTTCGTTACTTCAGCATTCCAAAATGTATTATACTTCTTCGTTAATTCAGTGCCAAAAATATGTGTTGATGAGCTGTTCCCGAGTATTTTGCGTACGTATATATTTAGTATGCCATGTGTGTCATTTTAAGGCCACAACGAAGGGGGGTGATGTGACAAGCCTCGTTCGACAAGGCCATTTTTTATACGGAAAGCCAACTTTTTTCTCACTGTAGTGCTTTGTATTGTGTAGGCGTTTTTACTGTGACATATCGGGGACTTTGTTTCGAAGAAAGCGAAACAGGCATGCACGCGAATATCCAACGCTTATAACTCACTTTCACCACCGTCTCTATGTCAGCGGCCAGATCGATGGGGCTCTGAGATTCCAGCCCGCAGTCTGGGAACCCTAGGTGCCAGTCGCTGCGGCGAACACATACGCACGAACAAACAATCAATACAGGAGAGGTGTTGCATGGAAGGGGCTTGTGAAAACTATTGATTTTGCTGTCGCCTTTGTCATCTGCGTATCGTCTAGACGTGGTGTTTAAGGGTGCAAGTAGGACTTCCTGTAAAATAAAGCGTGGTATCGTGATGGATCCTGGAGATAAGATGGTTGGTGCCGTCGTATTGGCGGCATGGATCGAGTTAAATAACGATGAGAAGCGGCACACGGCAGATGCCGGCAAATACGCGAGGCAAGACAGAAGCTGTGGGAGGTGTAACGCGCTGACAGCCAGACATCCGAACTAACCAACCTATTGCGTAGTCTTACCTAAATTCCGTATCTACTTACCGAGTTAACATCGATGTACCCCACGTATTGTTTTTGCTCCACCTTTCTCTCCCATTGCACGCTCGTCTACCTTCTACTACTATATACCTGGTATGTATTAACCCCTCGTCCATGCTCTATTCCCAAGTTATGGATGTGGGTCTGAACCCCTCCCCCCCCACCGGCACGGCCAATGCTTGCTTGCGGGCGATCCCTAAGCGGGAGCCGGAAGCGGAACACCCTACGCGAAATGGTGGCCTCAGTGGTCACCAACACGCCTTTGCAACAGGCGTTCTTCAACCACCCCTTTCCTCGCCGTAGACCCTCAGTTATTGCCCCCCACGTAACGCTCGCTGCCAGTTGGTCGATGAAGTTGCTACACTCAACCCGGGGGCGCCCAAAGGTTTCCAACGCGAAAGTAACAGGTTTATGGCGCTCCGTCGAAGGAGCCTAGTTACTACACACGAGTTACGGGTGGCCTATCGCTTGTCGCTGCACTTTATGCGTATGGGTCCGCACGCACGAGGTTCCTTCCAATGCCCACTGGCAGCCAATACGATATACCAGGTATTATGTGTCAAGGTCTCGGATTCGCCAGATTGAGCGTGTTGATTTAAGATTTAGTGCGTTGCCATAACGTAGAGTTACCGCATACGTTGGGTTGGTAAGCTTGCCGAGTTACGCTAGTTTTGGTTATAGTGTTGCGGCGCGAGCTCTATGATTTATCTATAGGTCCACACATACGCCGTTCCAATACCCACTAACGAGCCACTAGCAAGACATGAATGTGACTCGCTTCATTGAACGGGCGGCGTCAGCCGCACAACCCTTGTAGTGAAAATATGTTCGTAACATTTTCCTTGTTCCGACAAAATACAACGAGAACAACGTCGATCGTTCATACGTATAATATCTGCATATACTAGGCACACGTATATTATAAAAATTATAAATATACTTCAGCTGTGAGATCGAAAATTTGGTCGAAACTCATCTTTGCAAGCTGTGTGTGGTACTCCGATATATATTCATAATACGTGCGCAGAGAAATAGTAGACACGATGTAGAACTAAACGCAAGGAACAGGAAAAGAAAGGGCGCCACCCACATAGTATTACATGCCAAAAGAGCCAAAAGAAGCACAGAAGAATCAGAATAGAAGATGAGAGACAGGAGCGAACACAAAAAATATAAGAAAGAACACAAACTAACACGAAGAAACTGATGCCAAACGAAAGAGTCAACACAAAACTCTCGCTTTTTTTGCGCTAAGATGCCATCATCGTGATTTCCGGCGACGTCCGCAGACACAAAAAAAAGTGGATTCTCTGTCAGATTTCGCCGGGGTTCGAACCCCCGATCTCCCGCCATTATTATTATTATTATTATTGTGATTATTATTGATAGTATACATATAGGAGCAGGAACCACAACAGACTTAGACTCTAGACCGTCAACAGCCCCCGCACACAATTTGAGCACTTGTTGTAGTTGTTCTCACATTAACTCATTGCAAAAATCAAGTCCGTGGTCACAGGACAGGCTCCAGTCACTCCGGAGTGGAAGAATATATACCCCTCCCAGGAAAAAAATAAAACAAACCAAAAGTGGTACGAGTACGAAAATATCAAGTCGTACATCCGTCAAAAAGATAAAAGCGAAATCGGAAGTCAGCGTACGTACGTATCATACTCATACTGGTACATACGTTTCCAGACTCGCAGCTGAAACCGACTACCAGGTACGCCGCATGCCACCGAGGAAAACAACTAATGTACAAACCCTAGGAGAAAAACAAATATGGGAGCCTACAGGTGGGGGTATTCATAATTTCGTACGAGTAGATAATGCTTTTATTTAAAATTTTCAAGTAGGAATACAAATTAACGATTTGAATTTTTTGCACCAAAAATAAATATGCTGCTGTATGCCATCATAAAATAACCATAGAATATGAACATACTCGAAAGAAAACGTTGGCCTCTCGGTCTTCGGCAAGATCAAACTACTGTACAACCACGGCGTGCGGATTGTCAACACAGAGGCAGCAGAGCTCCTCCAAAAAACACAACGAACGGCGAAAGGGGAAACACAGGTCGCCTTTGCCACATTGCCTTCGGGGGCGGATGACGGGGATTTAATAGACGTGGAAAAATGAGTGTGTACGCCTCCTGAAGGGCACGTTTTTCGCGATTGTGATCCAACGAAATACTCTGGAAAACGAAATATCCTGACCCAGAGTATGCACTGACCTCGACATTAGATCCGTACGAGGTAGTGTCGAACATCACGCCCACAACGAGTAGGTCGTCATCTGTCCCTTCCTTGAGGTGCACCCAGTGGACCTCAGCGCCGTGCTCTGCCCCTCCAATCTGTGGAATAAAGTAACCAAATGGAAGATAAGACGGAGACTCAGACGGGTTATTGACAGCGTTGAAAGCGTTGACGGTTCGGAGAAGCGACTATAATGAGGTGCCCACGCCCCAGCTGGTGGTCGTACGAGTGCTTAGGGTTAGGGTCGCTTAGTTTCGGTAGGCGATTGGTTAACGTTTTACCAGCGGTCAAATGGATTCGAGCAATATCCCACAACAACCTTAAGAGAGGGCAGAACGGCTTAGTTTGGGTAGGCGGATGTCGTTCCAACTACAACCTGCCAAGAGCTGGTCGATGGCCCCAACCCCATAGGTGACTTGACACTCGTACAGAAGCAATTAAACGCGAAATCCTCACAGATGAACGCAGCCGGCAAATATGGTGCGGCAACACGACCCTCTCCCGTCTGGGGTTTGGTATAGTTCTAGCAAAACGGAAGAACGCCCGACCGGTTACTAAAGTAACGAGTTATATCCGTCAGTGTTGGGGAGGCCCCGCACCAGTCCTAGTCGAGGCATGTACACATAAAATAAGTTTTTTCTCAGGGTCGTTCTCTCACCATGTGCTCGGACGGTGAGTGTACGTGAATCTGCAGCAGATTGTACCTCTCCCCCTTGAACTCGAGGTGGGGCGTGTCCGCACACCCTTCGAAGATCACCTGAGGAAAGGAACACACGGCCGATTGAAGCACGCCCGTCACGAGTTACGAGTCTACAAGCGCATGGCGAGAATATAGTGCAGGTACCCTTGCATTGCACATTATTGTCGTATCGGCCGGGAAAGTTTCGCCGCAAAACCCCATCGGGACACAACGTGGCACGTACGGCGCGAAAGTAGGTAGCGCGAGGCCGCCGGAAAATAAGGGCTACGTTGCCGTGGGTGCTTCAGTGTTCACGTATTGGCCACAGGATTACTGTGCGTTTCGTGGCGCCTTGTTTAGGGTTGGGCCGGGGCTATTGGTGAAGGCCTCAGAACATCTGGCAACATGTATTAACAGTCTGGGGTGGGCCTCGCCTGGGAACTAAGACGCGCGAACGACAAAACCGCAGCTAGAACGCAACCTACTGTAGTTCCTATGACATGACGTGCAACGTGTGTACACGCACAGCCACCGGCCATTTCGCCTACACCCCAGACGCAGCCGCAGCTCGGGAACACAAGAAAAAAACCTGTGGCTCGTCTCTAGATACCACAAGCGCAAAGCGCGACGGACAACAATCAGTTTCGGAAACGCGTGTTACTATTAGTATAGAACTGTTTCGCTGCATTGATTTCTGAATGGTGGGGCTCCTTAACCCAAAGTCGTCCGAATTTCAACATTGTTTTGCAAAACTTTCCGTTGTATATATAGGCCATGGGGTTACTCGTGGTGTTCGTAGCCCTTACTTTTTTTCCCCCAATCAGTTTTAGGAGAGGCATAGACCTCCTCAAAAGTGAGTATATGCCTCGGAAACACAAAGGGACGCCTCTACCACAGCCTGCGTCCGGACACACTAACAACAACAACAATGTCCGGACACGCGTCTCCAAATTACCAATGGTGGGTTCGGCAGTCAGAGTCTTACCTCCCAAACTCGCTCGTCCGCTTGGAAGAGAAGCTCATCAGACATGCACTCGTTCGGGAAAAACTCGAGTTCGAACGCGGACGACTATCCATCGAGACGAACAGAGATAGTAGCAGGACCGGGCATGCGTGGGGCGAGTGCTGTGAGTGTCAGTCGATCATTCGGGTTGAATACTGCTCAGTTTGCGAATACCAAGTAGTCACCCGCCGGCCGATCCGCAGTCTCAGCGTGAATACAGCTATCGGAGGAGTTATGGAGGAGAAAACGAGGCCAGGAGAAAACGAGGCGGGCGCAGGCATACACACAACCCCACACGACAGAAATTAGTACAGTTTGCCAATTGTGCCCCAATTCCCTAGAACTGTCAATCTTACATTGGCGTCGTCTTGGCGCGATGACGCGGCGGGGTGACTCTGATACGCCTCTTACGACAACGCTTGTTTCACCTGATTGAGGCGCTATGCAACGTGTAGCGGTACTTTCTATAAGACTATCGCAACTCGACGAGCACAGCGCATGCCTAACTATGTACACACCTACACTCCTGAACTTAACAGGAGCCCGGGGCCAGCGTCACTGCGCACTCGGCTCAGTAGATGGACCCGATACAAGAAACAAATCGAAAAAACACGGGTAAAGGATTGCGTCACCGTCGGCAATAATCCCAGGTCCCCATAGTTGTAGGCCACATGGTACGGTTAGAGCACGAACATGCATGCCTCCGTGTCTATGACTTACCCGTGGATATGCCAGGATGCCTCAAATCACGACAATGCTAGCCCGTGGCATAACGGGAAGATATTTTCGAAGAAGGCAACAACCAACCAACAGGACGAGGTACAGTAGTGTATATCCACCGCCACCACCAACCAACAGGACGAGGTACAGTAGTATACACAACTCACCTTCGCCATCGTTTCCGGGTCAGCGGCCAAATCGATGGGGCTCTGAGAATCCTTCCCGCAGTCCGGAAATCCCAGGTGCCTAGTCACTGCCGGGCAATACATACGGAACGAGAACAAAACAAAGCGGTGGGATACAGGAGAGGTATAACGCGGAATGGGCTTGTGATGAAAGTTGTAATTTTTGTCTGGCCCTCTGTTTGTCTTGTCGTCTCCGCGGCGCTTTTCATTTTTTTATTTCGCGATACGAGGTAAAACCAACCAACAAGAGGACATATTTGGGGTTTCCCGGTGTACCCTCTGCTTCAGTGCAGGGGGAAGGCTTTTTTTTTTCTCGAGCCTTTTACCTGTACGTGTTGTTTATTTTAATCAACGACAGCGATCGGGTATCCGTGAACAATTGGGGACAAAACCCGTTTGTTGCGAGAACAGGTAGAATAACGGTACAGCGGCTGGAGCTGTAGGAATTGGCGCCTAGGTTATGTATAAGCCAAGTTAAGTATGAACAGAGACCGACAGCGCGCTCGAGAAAGACATTTCGTGCCCCTGGAGTTTCATGCCACACAAAGAAAGGCAAGAAGCTGTGGTTCAATACCCTCCATCAAACGATCTACATCGTACCCTATCCTGTAGTATCGTTGTGCACATACATACTGCACTGGTGTAGTGCGTTAGGAAACATAAATTCCAACAACCGTGTCCAAGGGCCTGGTCAGGAGCGAAGGCTACGCCTAGAGACAGGAGAAGGAGTGGTTGGAGGGCCAGCAGGTGATATGGCAGTAGCAGCACATTTTGGGCCAAACTATTTATGCCTGATTGTTAACAGACTTACCCAATATAGTTCGAATTTAATTCATTTGTGCGTACTGCAGAGCTCCTCAATTGGAAAATCAGGTAGACCCCTACCGTATACCTGGTATATGGTATATAGTAAATACCAGGTAGCTTGCATCGGCATGAAGAGCAAAAAAAGCTACACGCCTTTTAGATCGTTTTGAAACAAAAATGAATTTGTTTTTGTATAATATTATATCATGGTATACAGTAAGATTTTCGTTTTTTTAGTTCGGGCTTCTGTCGTAGTCAAAAAAATAAACTTTCAATGTTTAGAAGAGCCGTTCAGCATTAAATCGGGAGGGCGATTGATGCGAAGCAGCACAAACATCGAAATATATTGTTTCTGGTATGGTTTGTGGGTTGATTGATAACATATCGCAACGGCTACTGCAGAAGACAGCGACAGGCGGGTCGAGAACACAGAGCGGGGTTGTTTATGAAAATAGAGGCCATGACGCGGAGAGGTTTAGAGCGGTATTATAGTGAAACTGTTAACACAAGGAGAGAGGTATGATAGCAAACCTTTGTTCGCTAGATATAACTATTTGCTGGGCTGTTTCAGTCACGTCACTGATCCCGACATCCGCCGTCGACATGCTAAGTCGGGAGGTTATAGGGCATCCGGCCGCCGCACGAGTAAGGTGACAGGGTGTAGACTCCCGCCAAGGAGGTTGTAGTCACAGCAGTGACTGCTCAATCAAGGAAATGCCTCCTAAAGAGCCATTTGTTATGTTAATGCCTCCTAAAGAGACAAAGAAGATATACAAAGTATAAAAAAGAAAGATATACCAGGTATGGATTAAAAAAACGACGGGGGCATCTGCATAGAAAAATAAGATAGTGGATTAGCCGGTGGCAGCAGAGTACAGAAGCACGGCCGACACACACTATAGTCTAGCCAAAACTGTGGCCTCTGCCGTAGCGTTTGGAGGCGGATGACGGAGACTACGGGGATGCAAACAAAGTACAACCACACGGGTCCGCTCGTAGATTTTTACAAAATGGTGCACGCGGAATGAACAAAACAAAGTCTACGTAAGGCCCCAGAATAAGCAGGTTACTTATGGAAGCCAACTTGTATGTACCCTGGTCGGCTGTTTAGTTAGCGAGTGACAATAACTTTGCCCCGCGTACCCTTTTAGAGCGCGCCAGAATATTGGGACGGTGACCTGTAGCATGTGGCGCGGGAATATTATATCATACCTGGTATATATCAAACTATTGCACAGACCGAGCTAAATAAAAGAGGAAGCGTAACGTTTGACACTGACGACGTTAACTTTGTGCGCACGTGTGCCAATCTGCACGACATCATCTCTACTGCCTGGCCCGGTTTTACTGAAACCACCAGCAAGCGTCAGTTGCCCTTTTGTAAAAAAGACAAAAATACTCTGTCGCGAGACAACAACACGTAAGCAAAATATTTGCTCCGCAGTTACCACGGAAGTTTGTATAGATGTCTTACCTCGGGCCATACGGCTCCTGCCCAGTGGTGCTGGTGCGACGGTAGGTCCAGGTAGGAACAGCAGTGGACCCATCCTCGTCTGGGGATGCGCGTGGATACGAAACAGCAAGCAGTTGATGTGGAGAGGAGTCAGAGAGAGGCATCATAGTAGTGGTAGAGAGACGAGCAACAGGATGTTGACACGACGAAACCTACTGCACACGCAGAAAGCAACATTATAAGAAGAGAGTGGTCATCGAGGTAAAACCGGGCGAGGAGTACGAGTGGGATACTGTACGTTCTCGCCGTTCTCCTGAGGCACGCTCACCTCCACCAAGCTTGCGAGAGAGCTATGTAGTCGTTTGCCCCCCGATCCGCCGACAGGTTGGTTTGTTGCAGTCGAGCAAAAGTCCGTCGGAAACAAAAGGAAAAAACAGCGCGCACGAAAGGAAGGCATGGGAGACCAATTACGAAACAGCTGCAGGCACGGCCACAGGGGTGTGGTGGATATTGCTAGTTTTGGGTGCATAGCGGCACCTCTGCCATCATGACGATATCTATACCTCTATCGACGCGGCGAATGAAGATCACAACGAAAAACGGCATCATATCCGGAGGTTCATCCAAGCATTTAGCATGTCTTACCGGCAGGCCTGACACGGCCCCGTTGTGAACAGCGAGCAGCGAGCAAGCAATGGAGAGGTACGCCGTGCGGGTCATGGTAGGCAGCGGTACAGGAGAAGCAGTAGTCCGAGGGAATGAAGAGGGTAGGTGGTGGCCGATAGGGATGGGCGAGGAGGGTGTGCGCTTGCTGAGTGGGTGGCTTGTGTGTCGCATCATATATACATATATATATACACAGGCGCCGAGTATCTGATAAACATCTACATTGTTTAAAGAGCAAACAGCCAAAATCGAATGGATTTGAAAATGGATTAAATTAAATTTGCGAAAAAAAAGGTCCTGCCACATCCTTCGGAGACCCTCATACCGTGTATAATAACGTGTAGACCGCGTAGTAGTTAGCTCTTTTAGGCCCGAGTGGTGAACGGCCCTCCCTGCAGCAGTACTCGGCCAAGATGAAGAATCAGGATAGAGTTTTAACGCTGAGCCTCGTCGGTCTTTCGTCGAACAAAACGATAAAAACGATTTTCGGATTTTGGAGATGAAAAGCAGGGGGGTTTTTAAAAGCCAAAAACATATCGATCTGAAGCCAAATTCCGAATGTTCACCCCCCGAGTTGGAATTTGATAAATACCTAATAAATGAGGCAATGTGTGTTCGCTCCCCCTATAATAACGCTACGTAGAATACGAGGTGTAAATCCTGTTTCTTGGAGCTTATAGCAGCACAGCAACCCAGCATAAAATTCCAACAGTACGTACGTTAAGCCAGTTTCCCCCGAAGCAAATCCATTTATTTCTGTCTGACCTAGCGTATTTTACGCAATTTTAGCCGGATTAGCCGAAACTGAGCCTACGATGGACGCTGTGGATGTGCTGATGATGGCATTCGGTGGAAAGAACCCGTTCAATGTTTTTTATACTGTTATACCAGGTATCATACATATAATACATACATAGGTGAAGACAACTCACACCTGGTATCAATTTCTGGCTTTTTGGTTCGACAACACATTATAATTACTTGATGAGTACAAACAAACAAAAAATGGATTCTAGTCACTTTCCTTAGCTCACATGCCTCAGGTCTCCTCTGAAAATTCGGCGAGGAAAAAAGACGTTTTGCCCCAAAATCGGCGACGCAAAAACCGACGACGGCCCGGTCCCGATAATTTCCATGACATGAGCTTGTTGTATTGGGCAGACAATGGCTTGGGGCACAGGAGTCATCCAAACAGTATATAGGGCGGGAACATTATTTTCTGAGTTCCTCACATGTCATGAGGAAATCAATATCTCACCCGAAATGGGTATACATGTCTTCGAAGATATATAGTTTCGCGCAACCCGGCCAACGTTTCTGTGCGCTATGATGGTCCTAAAACAAGTGTGACAGTAAAATTGTCATAATATACCACAGGGAGTTACTTGCTTGAGGAGCTCAATCGGTCAGTAACTATTGAGCCAGAAAGTGGAACACCTGCCGTTGGACTAGTCGTAGTCGGGTTTGGGATATATACTACGAGTATAGGGCTAGTGTTAGGGTTGGGCCGGGTCGAGGCTACAACTCAATGGTCAACCTAAGACAAGCACACAGCCAGCCCTCCTCGGGCCGACCGGCCTGCTCTCCCGAGCTAAAAAGAGAACAGCAACTATTAATATTATTAACAGCAGAAGAAGAAACCATCACCCCCGTAAGTAGTGGCAACTGGAGAACTCCACGACGAGTAGGATACACTTACTTCCTGTTTTAGAATTGACTGTTGTTTTTCAGATGTTTTTTTTTGTTTTGGCCAATTGAGTCGTAAACTCTCTAATGTATATATGTCTGTCTGTATGTCTCGGATACGGTCCAAGTATTTTTTAAAGCGCATTGCAAAGTCGTTGTTGACGAGCTCACCTTACACCACGCATATCGATAGGCGGATCCCACGACTCGGTCTTCTATAATGCGTGGGTTGTTTATCTCGTGGAAATTGATGGAAGCGAAGCTTCCACACTTCCATGGAAGAATGGGCACGTCCGTACGGGAAGACTTCCCCGCCGGAAACCGTTAATGTTGAGGACAACAAGCTTCTAGCAACATCCTTTCTGCCCTCACAAATACGCCCTCTTCGTAGGACTGATATGGGCGGTCATCATTCGCTGAAGTACAACATCCGGGCGCGCGGCACTGCAACACCCCCCTGCCCGACGCAATACTATACCATCTGTGCAAAACAAGCCTCCCTGTCACGACCCCTTAACAGAGTGCGTCCTCCATATAACAGGTCGTCTTTTTCTCAGGAGTCCCGTTGCTGCAGCAGCACCCCGCTAACTCGACGTACGCTATTGCCTGTGCCTAGCGGGCTTTCCGGTATTGTAGCCGACCCTCCGTTCTTCGTCGGCCTTTCGTCGCTGTAGCATGTATCCAGCCCGGCTCCTGCGAGCGTCAGCGCCAAATACGCATTCCAGCAACCGAGTATGTCTCCTTCTTTAACGGGCCCGCCTCCCCTGTTTTTCGACCGCTGCTGACTGAGACGTTCACCGCCCCCTTGGGCGCTCCAGTCTTTCCGAACCTGCCAGTCACTTCATATGTCGACTAAGCATCGCCCAGTCTCCGTCTCCACCCGGCTACACCCCTCGTCAGTGCGATACCTAGATGTCGTACACAAGCCTCACCACTGTTCGGCTCGCCCCCTCCGCTCTCAGCTCCCTTGAGCCTTTCCTAAAGCGTGGAACCTGGTTTATTCGTCTCGGTCCCTCTAGCAAACGGGTACAACCTCTTCCCCTCGTGCCACTCAACATTTACAGACCTCTGTTAACGGCACTTGAAGCCACTCCCCCATCAATTCAGTCCCTTCCCTTTTGCAACACGAGGGAGCGGCCATAAGCACTAGGAACCTGGGCAGAGATGAGTCTCTTCAACCATCACCGAAACACGGTACATAGCGCAAAACAAAGAGCGGGCGGAAGCAACTGCAATATCCGTTGAGTAGCGTAGACAAGCTCGCGTGTACGCTGCGAGACGGGGGGCGAGGGTTCGAACAGCGCTGGTCGCGCAGAAGGAGTCGTGCGAAACGATCGTTTCGCTTCCCGTTTTGCTTCCTCTCCGCAGAGCAAAGCCCCCAACGTTTCCAGCCCAGATTCCGTTCCGGACCCCTCATGTCGGACGGTTGGGAGTTGACTTTATGTTAGCCGGGGGCGAGGGGACAGCGAGAACACTGCCCGCAATCGCCTTGTGACCACGGCAACTGGGAATACGAAGGAGAGAGACTCAGAGGCGGGGCTCACATCAAGGTCGCCAACACAACAGCAGAAACAGGCACCGGAGGGACAGGAGTGCCTTCGGCGGGAAAACGTTGCTGAGCATGGACCACAGCAGCAGCAGATGCTGGCACCGGAGAGTTAGGGGGCCCCCGTTGGAAGGGCGATGCAGGGCACCACCGACAGCTGCAGCATATTAGAGCAACGGGGGGACAGCAGCGCCCGGCGTGGAACCGACAAAGGGTGAGTGCGGTCGACAATCAATGGGGCAAGTCCCGTCAGGGCTGCTGCAGCTGCAACCGTTGCAGCTGGCGCCGGAAATACAGAGGCTTCAGGCATTGGGCCCACGGGGGGGGATAGCGCTCGACAAGCCTCACGGTGCAAAACATACCAGGACCACCACTGCAGCTGAACAAATGGTGAGCGCCAGAAGGACGAGGGCGCCGGGCACCGATTTTCCTTGCAAGGGCTGTCGTAGGGGCTGGACGGAAACGTATTTGAAAGCGCGACGCTTCAAGGCCACACAGTACACGGCCACTGAGGCGGCCACAGAAAACGAGAGGCCAACGGAAGATAGTTTTCAGGGGGGTAGCTGGGGGGGAGGAGGGAGTGAAGGTGTGTGGCGGGAGGGGGGGGGGGGCGGGAGTTTGGGGTTCTCGCTC
>JBBMKB010066243.1:0-15193 GCA_037833945.1 Alaria marginata
CGGCAGGAGGCTGGATTCGACGACGAAGGAGGAGGGAGACTGAGCGTCGACGAGCGGGGAAAAGACGGATTGAACTCGCCCTGCGCGAGAATTTTTGTTTTTCAGATCAGTACCGCAAGCTGTGAGGGGCATTTTATTTTGGGACGGGGGAGAAGGGGAACCGACTGGAAGGGGGCGGCAACGAGAGCACGTGCAAAGGAGCAGGCCGAGTGGGCCAAGGCGACGAGGCGGCCACGGAGAACGGCAGCAGGATGGCACACGGAGACCCACGACCGGCGCGCAAACCATCGCGAGAGCAGCAAGCATCGGATTTTTTCTGGATTGTCTTTACGAGGCAGCAGCGCGTAGTACCTGTTATTTACGCCGTCACTGGTTTTTGTTGTTCGTAGAGTCGTATACCTGGTACCTTTTATGGGGAACGACCCCCCGTAATTCGCAGCGACGTGGTATTAATTGCTGTGCTACACCCTGTCAGATAGTTCGGGAAGACGAGGCGATCGTTAATATTTGTGTGGTGGTTTTTGTTCGATTGCTCTTTTTTCACTGCATGTCCGCGAGTCATCGCTCTGACAGCATCCTAGAGAGCAGGTATGTTCCTCTCTGTGTTCACGACTACCGTGCGTTTCGTACGGTGCAGGCAGCACTTCAGACAGCAACTGCTGTAGTCAGTAGCCACGAGTTGGTTAGTTTTGGGGGCGGGGGGAACTCTATGCTGTAGCTGAGTGGATACCGACCTGTTAGTTCAGTTAGAACATTGATTTCATTTGATGTGTGCACCTTCTTCGTCTCGTGTGTTTTTAGGTGGGAAGCGTCAGCTTCCCAGCTGATTTTTTTTAATGGTTTTTCGTATCTTCCTAGAGCTCCAGCACCTTTGTGTGACCACGGACTTGATTTTTTTGGCGATGAGTCAATGTGAGAGCAACAACAACAACAACGGGTTGTACTTTTTGGGGGGAACGTTTCTGAGTGGCTGAGCTCCTCTATTGAGGAACTACCGATTAGCATTATGATTTGACGTGTACGTTTGTTTTAGGACTAGCGCACTGGAATATTGGTCGGGTTGCGCGAGCGAATGTCTTCGAAGCCATGTTTCAGGTGAGATATGGAGCTCCTCATGTTAGAAGCTCAGAAACTTCTCCTGCAACCCTACTGTGGGATGATTCTAGCGGTACCTGGTATGAAGGGTCACCGCCGTTGCACGGGTTCGAGACCCTTCCCGACCCCTCGCGACTCCCTACCTGGCGGTCGCCGAGGGGCGCCCGCTTGACGAAACGTCGCTTACGGCTTGCTGTGGAGAAGGCACTCGCCCAGAGGCGTTCGTTCGCTCTTGGGTCCGCCCTTGTGCGTGCGACTACGTACCAGGTGGGACTTGACACACTCAGATAGATGTAGGTGATGATCTTCTTGCAGGCTACTTAGAAAGCCACGAAAACTGCACAAAAACGGGTTGGAAAACCGGTTGTGAATCTAATCGTGGCGTTCAACACATCCTACGGTACACACACGGTACCCCAGAAGGTGGGAATTGGCGCATGCTGACATGCCGACCGCTTGTGCTCTCGCCGTCTGTACGCACTCGGGGTCAAACGGGGGTCGATCGTTCGGGATCGTTTGACGCACCAAAACTGAAGAATCGGGAAGGGTCATAATGTTTGTGGGGACATTGATTGAGGAAACCGGGTCCAGACAACGCAAGAACATGGCGACCGTTTTAGACACCATCGACACAAGCATGTGAAATTTGTACTTTTAGTATTGCCTGAGTTGCATGCCGACTGGTTTAGTCGCCATGCTTGTCTTTTAGATATATGTTTTTGTTGTTGTGGCAGTCGACGGAATAAGCAAATGAAGGCGATATACTGCAATAAGCAGGATGACAGCGGGAGATCAACACATGAGGCATGTCCACACCTTCGCTTGCTCGAGGGTGAACGCGGCGAACCCTTTGAGGGTCATCCTCTAATTGTTTTTCCATTTTCTGGACAGCATGCCAACTGTTTCGATCGGCTGGCCAGTGTCGTTGGGGGAATACATGGCGGCATGTTGCTGGTGGTGAGGGACATTTGTTTGCGTTTTTTCTATTGTGAGGTGTGGAGTGTGACGGTGGTGGCATTTGTGCGGCAGCAAAAAAGCAAAAAGCGGAAATTATGAGAAAAAACAAAACAAACAAACAAATAAAACAAAATAGGCGGAGAAGATCGCCTCCCTTCCCCCATAATAGACATGAACACTGTTTCGTCAGAGCAGGACTATAGGGTTGCTCCCGTCGGATGTCATGAAAGAGGTAGGACTTATTAGCGGCAGGAATATAATGTAGGCAGCGAAGAGACGCATGCTCTTGCCGGCACCACAGAACGCGGAGATGTGCAGTCAATGATAGGGGGAAAACAAGAAGAAAGAACAAGCCATGAGCGAGAAAACTAGGCTGAGCCTCCGCAGGTCCGTTGCTTTCTTTTTTTATCAGCGCTTTAAAAAGCCACAACAGCGGGGGTATGGGCCGTGCGTCAACGACTCCCATACACCGGCCCGCCCTGTTCCCGGCAGCTTCTCCAGTGTTTCGGTTGCCGTGGTTGGGTGAATCATTCGCCCCCCTCTGGAGTTTGCGTCAAGACATGAAGTAGACCATCTAGTACGCCACTCCCATACACCGGGTAGCCCTCTTCCCAGAGGATTCTCCAGCTTTTCGTTCGTCATGGTCGTAGACTGGCTCTCCGAGAGCGGCTCAACTGGGGGGAGGGTTGCGCTCAAGAAGCCTGAAGTGGCGCAGAGCCCCAGGCGTGGATCAGTAGCTCTTCTAGTGTAGAGGCCTTGGTTGGTATGCAGCAAATTCCCCTGTGGCGGTGGTTGCAGTGTCCCGCGAACAATAAAGTATGAAGTATAAAGCCCGACAGATGCGTGAGTGGAGAGTTGAGCCGGCGAAGGAGGGAGGAGGAAGGGAAGTACTACTACTGTAGACGCTACACTCGTTTCGGCATCTCCATGCACGGAGAACTCGAGAAGGTGCGCGCGCTCTCGACTCGACCACGACTTTGTAGACGCAGACGGAGCCAAAGGAGCTGAAACTTCGTGAAAGACAAATATGACGAAAAATGGCCAATGGAGTGGGTGCTTGCTTGCGTCGCAGGATGGCCAAGACCGAAAGTCGATAGTTCGAGGGGGCTCTCTTGGTGAAATAAGCCGACCCGAACGAACGAACGAACGAACGAACGAACGAACGAACGAACACACTTTTGGAACATCGATCAGGACTCCTTTTTTGGGGCTACGCCCCTCGAAAGGGGGGACATGAGGTCTGTCACACGGGTGTACAGGTGGTACAGGGGTCGGACTATAGCTGGCAGCAGGAGGCCTCCTTTAACCCAAAACTCGCGCGCGACTTCGGCATGACGCCTTCTGAAGAGAAAAAAGTAAAACCGGCTGGCCGCCAAGGTTCCAGGTCAAAACAAGAGGGAAACAAAAGGGAGGGTAAAAAAACAGCAAATAATCAAGGTATGATAGAGCTCGTACGAAGAATCACCAGGTGTACCGAGTTAGTGGATGTGAGAACTACGATGTTATGTACAACTCAGCTTCGAAGACCGAGGCCACATGATGATGATGATGGCAACTGATATCACGAACCATCTCGATCGGGCGAGTGAGCGCGTTGTGCAATATGTATAATAAGCGATATGTATATTGAGGGGTTTGGGTTGATGTTATTGACAAAAAATGCGCGGCGGACGCCAGCTGCTTCGTGCGTGCGCTCCTCCGACTGTACGAAGGACACATATGACTACCTGATGTACATACCAGGTATACCAGGTAGGCTTTAGCTCCGAGCCGCACGCAGGAAGTTCAATAACGACCAGACAACTGGTAACACCTCTGTGGTTCACCGCTTGCGATATGAGCATGTTGGTAAAGGTGGTGGTACCGGTATATTATGTAGAGTAATCTAGGCACATCAAACGCAACCACATGCCACACGGCACGACACCCCTTTCTCTTCCTACGGTGTGCCCTTGGTAGTACACTGTTTGCAGTACACTGTACTAAGTTGCGCGGATGGCACCCTCTCTTCTCTGCTGCTTTACCTACCTGGGATGTTATAAGAGATGAGTGTTGCTTACTTATCCTATTTGCATCGACCGCCTTAAGGCCATCTGCTCCGACGGGGTGTACTATGATTAGACTACTCCTACAATACTATTACAGGCAGGCCAGGCGGCAACTGCTACATGTGCAGCATCTCCAGAGCTACCCCCACACGTTCCCGCTCTCTCGCCTGCATCATAAACCAGAACACGCATAACGACCGACAACAACAGCACAACAACATGGTAACTGCCGCAACACAAAAACCGCATACTCGTACTCCGCTCTACCACAACACATGCCACCCACCCAGGAGTGGTGCTTACAGCCTACAGTAGCTCGTGCCTCTCTCTTGTTCCCTCCCCCGCCCCCAGTCACCCTACATGAAAAACAATTGTAACGAACACGCAAAACGGTTGTGGCGCCTCAAACAAAGCAAACAAAGCAACGACTCCGCCGGATACTTGGTAAAAAAATATAGGAGCATGCACGCCCACTTGAACAACTTAGTCATGTGTGTACATCATACAACCATCACGGCTAAACACGACCCCTGATCCGACGCGCAGCCGCCTTTTTTGCTCCAAGATAATACTAATACTATCGTATAAAAGCACGAGCCATCTTCACGCCAAGTACAACACCCAGTAACCTACTCTACCTCTCTCCTTGCTGATCTTAATAGGGGAATACCTCTTCCTATAATGAGTCCTCGAATATACAACCCCAACACGATACTGTACTGCACGCAACGCACTATTTTTGCACTTCTTGCAAGGTTACTACTGTAGCGCCCGGCACACCCTGCACTCGGCGTAAAAAGCCGGCATGCGGTGGACATCTGATGGCTCTATAACCCTTGCACACGACAAGTGGTGGAAACACGTAACGCCGCTCAGAAGCGGCTTGCGTTGCTATATCTAAGGTATGGTACATTTTTTTGTACGGGGAATGTACCGTACACCATTCATAAGACTAGACTAGCGAAAAAGTTAATTATCTGCCCGCATTGTTCTACTACTATTCCCTCGTAAACTGGAACTCCTCAGGGAGAAACGGGACTAGCAGGAGGGGGGAGGGGGCAGTCGCGCATACGATGCGCGTACGACAATGACAGGGTAACACCGCATATATCATAAGGGCTACGCAGCCCACAAATCAATCTAAAACCACTAAAATCCACAAAATATGGCACCGACCCGTCATGACAGTGTAATATCCAACAAGTGTCGTAAATGGTGAAGAACGCCAAACGCAAATACCTACATGAAAAAAGATGCACCAGGTATGCATGTACTGCCAAGCAACGGTTGAAAAAACGATCACCCTTTCCGTGCCGAAACCTCGAGAAAATGACGAAAGCAAGCAAGCGAAAGCAGGTAAAACAGAGTGAACAGGGCCTCCGATCCCGTTCCGTACGTAAGTCCCGAGGACAAAAACACTATTAATATATATATACCAAGAGGCTAGGACCTACCATACCCGTGACCTCGCTCTTGAACGTGCCCGGTCTCGCTACCGCGACCGAGACGCCGCACTTACTTGCTCCATCCATCCCTCCCACCCCCATCACCCTCTCCAACACACCTCCGCCTTCGTGAACGCCAGCGCGAAAACAACATCATCAGTGACGTTTGCACCTATTCCTTTCCCTCACGCGGCTACGCGCCGACCGACCATCCTGCCAACACAGTTCGGAGTACGAGTGCAACCCCAACGGAAAACAGAAACAGAATGGCGCACTTTTTGGTCCGCACTACATCAAGTCAACGCCACCGCCATTTTTTGTCCCAACTGCAGCAGGCTAATTTAACTGCCCCTCCCGCGCAACGAATCGGGGTCTCTCCCCTCCCCCCCGTCTCTCCTTTCTCCACGTCCGCTTAACACTTCTTTCTCCTTCGTACATGACATGCACTCGGGCATGGCGAACAGACTGTGTGGTGTGTATATCTGCCAAAATTGTCTCCCAGTAAGTAGTCTTACTTCTTTTTTACCGTTAGAACCCCGAGAACAACACCACCCCCATCCCCGTTCACTCTCTCTACTTTTTTCTAAATAATTTTCCAAATTTCCAAATTTATTTTGATAGAAGCAGTTTTCTTCATATCATACCAGCAGCCCGAGGCGGTAATTTCGAAAAAAATGAAATTTGAATTTGGAATTTTTCGGAAAACAAAAAAAAAGTGAACTAAACCGCTCCTAGGCCGCGACTCCGAGGTCACCTCCACCCGGCGGAATTGGCGACACCAGCTCGCGCACTTGCTGAAGAGGTTCCGGCGGCGCCATTAATAGGAGCAACGGGGAGTTCACCCGGAGTTTGTCGGGGGCGGGGGGGGGGTGCCCTCGAAAAGTCGGAGGGCAAAACTGTCCGCTGCGACGCTGGCGGCAGCGCTGCCCCCGCGCCACCGGGCGTCCACCCGCGGCCGGTGAACGACCGGTCCCAGTACGGCATGCTCGAGTCCACAGGATGTTGCTGCTGTTGTTGTTGCTGCTGTTGTTGTTGCTGCTGCTGCTGTTGTTGTTGCTGCTGCTGGTGTTGCTGCTGCTGCTGCTGCTGTTGCTGTTGCAGATACGCCTGGTGGGTGTCTCTAACGTCCGAAGACATGGGCGGCACCTCACTTCCGTCGGGTGCCCTCGAAGAACTCCCCGGACCGACACTAACACCACCAACACCTACACTTACCCCCGCCGCACCCGCGCCTGGCCCTGCTCCAGCGCTGGTCAAAACACCACCGCTCATCGCGAAACCAGTGCTAGTCACCGTGCCCGCGCCGCCGCCAACACCCCCGCTAGCAGCAAACGCGGCAATGGGGGGGAATGTCTCGGGCCTAGCGGCAGCATCGCGCCAAGCATACTCGTCGGCGCCGCCACCTCCTGAAATCGCGCCTCCCGTGTTAGGGTTGGAAGGTGCGGTGGGATAGTGCATCACGTCGGGGCCGGCTGGTCCTTTGGAGTAAAAAGAGGCGGGCTGTTCGATAAACCTCTGCTGTGATTGGTCGGGAGCGGCGCCGCGGTGGGCGTAACTGGGAGGACCGACGAGGTGTCGCGGGGACGGAGCGCGGTATGACGTCCACAGAGCGACGTTGGCTGCGGCGGCCGCTTGCTGTGCGGGTGTGGTCGGGGCTGGCACGGCGGGCTGCTGGGTGGAGGAAGAAGGGTCGGGGTTCGCCATCCGCTGCTGCTGCTGCTGCTGGCGCTGTTGCTGCTGTTGCGGATTCATCGGGTGCTGGTGCTGTTGATGCGGTGGCGGTTGTTGCTGAGGCTGCGGCTGCGGCTGAAGCTGCGGCTGCTGCTGTGGCGGTGCCTGCGATGGGCCCGACGCCTGGTCTCTACGTCGGTAGGTGTCGTGACTTTGTTGAGCTTGGTAAGGACTAGTTTTGCTGGCGTCAAACCCGCGAGCGTCGGCGTACTGAGGCACGTGCACCTGAGAAACAACGTGTCATAAAAGTCGGGGTAACGGTGAACAAGGGGGGGGGGTGGGAGGGGAGGAGGGGAAAGGGCAGCGAGTTAAGCGGTGAACACCACGGCGCCCGTGATCTACGGTTTGACCCAATAAGCGATTGTTGGATCATACGTTCTGTGAATCTTGTGAAGTTTGCACAATTTACGCCAAAAGAGTCGTCCATAATTTGTATGCGAGTCTTCTTCAACTTCGCAGAAGTACCATATCGTACGACGCATATGCGAAAAAACACACAAAAAAGGTCCATTTTTGAGCGAACAGAATTGCGAGCTTAATGGGCCAAAGCCTAGCGCGATCGGTGGGACGAAGCTCTTGACGGTTCGCAGGCAGGCAGGACACAGGGCGAGGCTGACGTCGGCTCGGCTATGACAAACAAACGTACGTTGTTTTGGGCGCGCGTCTGTAATACATACGGTGGTGGTGGTGGTTGTGGTGATGGTGGTGGTGGCCCACAAGAAACAGCACTCAAAGAAAAGGATCCTCACGTTTTTCGGGGCGAGCTAATAGATTTAGATTTAAAAGTAGTGCTCGGCGCCGGGCGCTACACTGAATCCCATAGCAAACCCGTGGTCAAGGTTGGTGTCACCATAACGTGCCAGCCTTGCCCTCTATTAGTAGTAAGAACCATCAATTTGCCGTCGAGGCTCAATTTCTTGTTTTGTCCGTACCGTTTAAGCACACACTACTATTGGCTAGCACATGATATTTTGTATGGCACCCGACACACACTATAGGACCGTTTCTTCGGTCAAATTTCGCAAGTATCGTGATAAATCGAGCCTGAACTTCTTAAGACCGAATTAACTTCTTAACACCGAATTTCTTCAGAGCGGGCGGCCTCTGTACTCTGTACCGTAAAGCTTACCCTCATTCGCGCCGCATCCCTGTGATCCTCCGGGTGTGGAGGCACCGGCACGGAAGATGGTCCGGCAGGGGAGGGTCTGTGGCTGGCGTCAGGGTATCCCATGGAGTGCGGCCGCCGCTCCATGCCCGTAGGCGGCGCGAGCCACAGAGGCACGGGGTGATGGGGGCTGATAATGACAACAATGTTCAAGTACGGGTGGGACGCGGGGGGGGGTGTCAATATTGCGAGGTGGGGGAGGGGGGGGGGTGATGGGGGGGGTGCACTTCCGGAAAATTCCGTCAAACAAAAGGAAGGACAACAAGGACGATGGAGTGATTTCGAACGCCAGGTTGCCAGATTGCCGCTGTTCATATACGGGCCTGGATATGTTGTTCTGTTCGTAATTTGAAACCTGCGCATCAAATTCAAGCATTGTAATTGTTCCTCTATCTACTTCTTATCAAGGGGGCGTGTTGGCATATGGACTTCGAGGTCGGTACGTATCTATTCATAGTTGGTTTTTGCGTTCACTACGCGCGCATACAGTTGAGCACTGCTTATCGTATTTTGGATATCGGATCAATGCAACGTGCGGCAAGGTTACGAGTGTGTTTCTTCTCGTCGTTCTGTGTATTATCCATGATATATTGCGGCGTTGACAATATTGCAGGTAGGGCAGCTATTAGCTTGTCACTATCAGTGCGCATTAGGGACTGTTGCCGAAGGACGGACAGTCTGCCAGTACAACGACCCACAGAGCACGTCTACCCGTCGTGCGTGCTTCTTCCCGAGATTACCAGGCCCTGGGGTCACTCACGCCCATCTTGACCACCCCTCTTACTCTCGCTTTGTTTGATGTTTTCTTCGTCGCCACACTTGGCGATGTAAGCGGCTTTTCAAACAATCTTTTCAAACAATCTTTTCAAACAATTTTCTCCACCATCGCAACTGTTCTTAACAATCACTTGGTGCCACCTCTTCATCTCTTCTCACAGAGACAGAGCCTCGACACCAATCACGCTTTCAGGTTATGAGTCTATCAGAAGAACGCCCCAATCGCGTTGTTACCTGGAGGTTTCCATGTTAGCGGCGTGCAGGGCGGCCTTGGAAGCGTACATCAGGCCGGGAGCAAGCGCGCCAGGGTGCTGACCTTGCTGCTGCTGCTGTCCTTGCTGTTGCTGTCCCTGCTGCTGCTGTTGTTGTTGTTGCTGTTGTTGTTGTTGTTGTTGCTGCCGGGAATGGTCCAGCCATCCGACGGTGCCACTGTCAACGCCCTTCTTCTCCATGCCCGTGGCGGTGCGCACCCACCCCCCGCTGCCGCCCGCTCCGCCCCCCGGCATGATAATGCCGTTGTGCGCTCCGTCCACCGGGCCGGTGGGCAGGCCTTCGAAGCCCATGCCCGGGATGCCGTTGTGGCCGGCAGACGCGAAGCTCCGCGCGGCACCGGGGTGGACTGCTCCCGCCATCTGGCGCATGTCGGCCGCTACCGGGACGTGGAGGCCGTTGATGCCGCGCTGCGCCATGGCCGCCAGGGCGTAGGTGCTGCTGTCCGCGCTCACGGCTAAGCCAGGCTGTTGGGGAGGTTGGTGAGGGTGCGGCCGTACGTTGTTCACCGCGTGGTCTTTCGGGTTCATCACGCAGAACTTCTCGCCGGAAGGGGGGAGGGGGCGGGGGGGGCGCAGCAGTAGCAGCGGCGGCGAAAGACAAGACGGCGAAGACGAAAAGTTAGCACCTTGATGACTAAATACGTCAACATTTTCGGGAGAGTACTTGGAATTAGAGTAGGAAAAGGTTTGCAGCAGTAAAATTGGAGCGAAAATTCTATTGAACAAAAATCACACCAGGTATTCCGACAAAAGAAGCCGACTATTCAATGCTGTTCGATAAATCGGCTCCATGCACTTTTATTGGAAAATTCGAGAGAGCGAAGCGGGCCCCAATCACCCCGCCTCCCGGGCTGGTGAGGGGATCAATTTATAGCCGGTGAAATTATTCATGATTAGATTGGCACACAACCGGCTCGAATCATTTGGATTTGGATGTCCATCGAGCCGGATGAATCGGCTGCGACCACCTAGACTTGACCCTTTCCAAATTCTTCAAAGCATCTACATTGTACCAGGTATGTAGTCAGATTATATCATATACAGTACAGGACATCTACTGTAATAAGAAACAAGGCCATAAGAAAGCCAAGCTGAGATTTACAGTAAAATAAGAAATTCGGGAGCCATTATACTGCAGTTAGTGTATAATGTTCCTTTTCTCAAATAAGAAATCCAGCCTGAGCCAGTATTCCTGTTTCTTACTGAGGTGTCCTATACTGTATACCAGGTTGGTGATTAGGTGTTATAGTCCCCATCACGGGAGTGCAGTGGCGAGATGGTGGATATGAACACTTGAGCAAGTCCAGCACGAGGCGATCGGAAGGGAGCCAAGCTCGCATTGAGCGCAGCCTTGGAAACTATTCCACGCGTGGGACGGATGATTTAGATCATTTAGATCATCTAGACCATCTAGACCATCCATATAACCTAGATCCTCTATCTGTCGTTAAGATATGTCGTGCAGGATCTGTGCAGTACGGATCCAAGATCTGTGCAGTACATATCACAGCCAGGAAACATGTGATAGATCGTGCAGATCATCCGGCTCTCACCCGGCAACGCGAACTATAGGCCACGCAGATTTATCTGTCTTGAAAGGCATGAGATCATGAATAGGGACCCGGTACGTCTGACTGGTGAAATACTCCCAGCGCGTTCACGCAGGTTTATGACGAAGCACTGCATAGGGGGCGAAGCCAAGCCACGTCGTGTCCGGAAGGTGTTTGTTGTTGCTCGGTAGTGTCGACACATGCTACGATAGAGGTGCGCCCGTTTTTTTCTGGGGATCCTGACTTTAGGGCGCCCTGAACCTCACCCACCAACTGATTTCTGAGTAAACTGAAACTGCAACCCGATGAACAAACCCATGTGGCCTGGGTATACAAAAATCCGGACTGAAAACCAAGGACTTTCCGACGATTTTGGGTTAAGGAGCTCCGTCATTCAGAAACAAAAAAAGCCAAAAAGTGCTACCTCTATCGTAGAACCCGTCTGTCGCCATGTGCGGGCAGTCGGGTAACGCGCTGCCGTTCTATTTTTCACAAGCTTGTTTGCAAGAATGATAGCAAGAAAAGGAGGGCGAAGAAAAGGCAACAAGCAAAGCAGGTTGATGCAAACCTGGAAGTAGGCACCGACAAAGATGTCTTTCGCACCACTCCTTAAGGCGGTTTTGACCGCCGTTAGCCGCAAAACTGCAGGAGCGGCCTCACCAAAAATCGTGTATCAAGCATAGACCACCGTCGGTCACAGGTCTAATCTGCCGCCTCCTGCCATCTCTGAGTACCGAATGGAGCTTCGTAGTCTTGTCCTTTATCTATGAATAGCTGTTTACGAGTGATCGACGTCTTATCATGCCGCACATGGTTGAATGGCAATAATATATTAACAAGACAGGATAGGATACGTCCCGGTTGGTTCAATAATAAGTCGTGTACCCATTGGGGTCGAGGTCGCAGGTTCGAACCCCTTAAGGGACTACAAATGGCCAGGCCGAGAGTGCAAGAGCGCGAGTTGCTGGAGAAATTCGATGCAAATCGATGAGCATAAACAGCTGGCAAGATAGGAAGCTGAACCGTATGCGCGATAAAAATAAACAGGCATGTACCGGGGGGGGGGGGCACCTGTGACCACGGCTTGTCCTGAAGGTCCCTGAAGGTTCAACCTTTAACGCTTCGAGCTTGAAACTAAAACGTAACGATGAAAACCAAACAAAAGCATGATGGGCACTGTATGATACAGGTACGATAGATACTAAGCAGTAGATTAGCTCACCTCAAAGAAGTCCCGGGGTGACCTCGTGCGCTTCTTGATGACCGGAGTCCAGTGCCTTTTCCGCTTGTTGGTGAACCAGTTCGAACTGCGAAAGAGGCCCACCCAGAGGGACAAAAAAAAACATCAATGAGGGTCACATTCATTTTCGATCAACGCCGCAACACGGACAGGAGTAACACCGCGCGTTGAACAGAAATAACTGCGGCTCCTAAACAACGATGGCGACAAGATAAAGGCGAACGGAAGCACAGCAGCGAAAGGATCGACGAGGCACGTCCTGCCTACGAACTATTAAATTACAGGTTTCGTAATCACCCTGACAGCACCTCCGCGCAACTTCGTCACATTCGAAACGGCTTCGGTAGCTTTGGGTATTTTTTTTATTAATACCTTCCAACGGATGGGGGGAAAACGAAAAGCTCAAAACTACTAATAGCCGCTTGCAGGTTTGGTAACGACTCTACCAAGACACCCGCGCAACGTCATCACATTCAACACGGCACCAGCAGTTTTGTGCTTTTTTTTCTGCTCTCAAGCGGATGGGGTGAAAATTAATGGATATTAATCTAGTCGATTGCAGGTTTCGTAGCGATCCTGACAATACCCTCTCGCAACGCCATCACACTCAAGACGGCATTGACGGCAATATGTTTTTGTATCCTCCGGCAGATAGGGAGCAAACCGAGATTAAACTATATTAGTCGCTTGCAGCTTTCCTAATGACCCTGATAATACAGTACGCGACATGTGTTAATAATTTGGCAGTTCAGAATTTCAGGCTGAGTTTTTATGTAATTTAATAATTTACAGCTAAGCATTTGTGCACGACAAGGACGCCACTCTAAATCCTATATAATAGCATCCTATATAATAGCCTTTAAGAGCCTGTGCTCAACGTTGACATCACAATAAGCCGCAAGCCTTAGCCAAAATAGGAGATTTTTAACTGCTGTCGCGTACTGTACCCCTGCGCAAGGTCTTCACATTCAAAACGGCACCAGCAGCGCTGTGCGTTCTTTTTTAATCCTCCGCCAAATGGAGTAAAAACATCGAAGCTTAACCTCGCCGCACACCCGCTTGTCTCTCGTGCGTCAAGTTTACTCGGATGACGGAACTACGGTGCTGCCGCGGCAACGGCAAGGTGCTGCTGCGGTATGTACCCGGGCACGATGCAGAACAACTGGAGGTGCTCACGGGAAAACGTGTAAATACTGATATTGCATTGCCCTATCAGCGGAGTCAGCCGCCAACTACTCCCCCTTCACGCACAACGAACGGCACTGCAAGCGTACCAGCTACGATCAACCCAAGCATGACTCAGCTCGCAACTAGGCACCGGTTTGGTTGAGCCCACAGCTGACCTAACCAAGCCAAACAAATACATAGATAAAATATAACACCTGAACACGTAGGCCGTTATTACGTAACAGTTGTCCAACAATCTAACAATATCGTACGTTTCCTTTTTCCGTATTTTTGTTCTTTCTGTAGCTGTTTATGGGGCGATGGACGTCAAAAAAAAACTATGCTGCACATTGTCGGACAGCACAAAATGAAAAAAAAAAACAGAAAAACAAAACGAAAATACAAAAAAAACGAAATTACAAAACAAACAAACAAAAAACCAGGTTACACTGTGTGATACATACACCACGGGTATGAAAAATAAAGCTGAAAACATAAGGGTTTTCGCTTGGTTCTCTTCTTGCTGGGGGTGTTCGACGAAACTGATGCAACCATTGTCGGATGGCAAAGCATGATAATATCCGCACTAAAAAGGGACCCCGCACTATCCTCTATAGTAGGATGGTGCAGTACAGTAGTACTCTATAGGATGAGCAGGTCGTGACAACATATTCTCACCGCACTAAACTGGGCCCCTGCATGAAAGGGTACTTGACTAAGGCGGGACGACGACTGTATACGATTCTCCAAATTATCAACCAAAGCATACACGTTCACGACAATTATCTTACGAACATCCCGCCGCGCGACTCTCTAGCAACACCTATGCATACCATCTCAACAACGAAGAAAAAAAACATGACAACGGGCGCCCCTTGCTTTTTTGCTCACCTTTGCAAGGCGGTGAGTAACCCAACTTCAACTTCAACCTTAACCCGACCTCCTATTTTACGGGGGAACGTAGTTAATAAGACCAAATATTGGTAGTAAAAATAGATAAATATATAGGTTTTTGGGTCTACCGTGGGTCCTATTGACTGCGTTCCCCCGTAATAGCGACATCTACATTAACTATTTCAATAACAACCAAAAACAAAATATTTGACGTATTTGAAATATTTTTTATAAATAGAATATAAAATAGAAGGAGAGTCATTGACCTATATTTTGAAAGAGGCATACATACTGTAGAAACGCGCGGCCGGAGTATCACGCAGCTTGCAAAGATGAGTATCGACCATTAATTTGATCGAACTCACAGCTGACGTATTTGAAACATTTCTTTATAAAACATGAGCAAGGGTGCCCCTGGTGCTTCGCTCACATCTGCAAGGTGGTGAGGTTGGTAGCCTCAGCCAGGGCGTCCTTCTCCTTGGCGGCAGGGTAGGGCCACCTCTTGTGCGACAGGAACCACTCCGTCAAGATGCTCGTCGTCTCCTCGTCGTACCTGCGATATATCACATGATGCCATAAAACGTTACATAGTATTAGTAGTGTGGTGCGGCAAGGCGGGTGGGTCGCGGTGGGGATGAGGGAAGAAGGGCCGTGGTGTTGGTTTGCAGTCCGCGGCAGTCTGTCTTCCCGTAACGTGAAGAGTTAGAAGAGAGATAAGAGTTTCGAGTCATCCCACGGTAGGGGTGCAGCAATAAGTTTCTGAGCCCCTGACATCAGGAGCTCAATATCTCACCCGAAACATGACTTCCAGGATTTTCGTTCGCGCAACCCGATCAACATTTCTATCCGCTA
>JBBMKB010066254.1:0-15192 GCA_037833945.1 Alaria marginata
GAGAGAGAGAGAGAGAGAGAGAGAGAGAGATTTATACAAGTTTGCGAACATAAAGGATGACTGATCCGCTAAAGTTCAGTTGTCTCGCGCCTCCAGCGCCGTGAGGGTCGCATTCTGCAGTCGGATCGAGAAACCGCGGAGTACCATAAGTAAGCGTTTGCAGTGGTGTTTGTGGTAGGTGCTGTTTGCTTGGAATTTGAGAAAAGACGGAGGGTGGGGCGGGGGGGCGGGGGGGCGGGGGGGACTCGTGCGGCATTTCCACGCCTTTACAGTGGTTTTCAGCCATAATACATTTTTTGGTGCATGTTTTCGTTTTTATTTTGTTTGCATTTTATTCACGTTTTTGGATTTTTTTTTTGTTGTGGTGATGAGGAGGTTCGGCAAGGGTCGGCGGGACACTTTGCGATCAAAACTCAGCCTGTATAGTTTACGGGGAGAGTTCGTTTGAACCCTTGAAACCAGGCTATTATCAGCGTGGTTTGCATTTGGTAGGGCGCCAAAGCTTGTTTCTTGTGAAACGAGGGGAGGTTGGCGAGGTACCACGTATTCTATTTTATAACAGTGGAGGAAGTACGGAGGAGCGGAGTTCATCATATCAGCGAAACTATTAGTGTTCCCCTGTAACAGCTATTTATAGTCAGGTAGCCGCTGTTAGCTCTACTTGATGGTCTGAGAAGTCAAGGGTGGCCATATACTTACCTGGGACGTCGGGTAAAAACATCGAAGCGTCTTTCCGAGATGCGTTTGTATTATATAGGAGGCAGCCTATTGGGAAAGCGTCCTTCCGAGGAAGCTATATACGCAAGGAGAGGGGGTGGGGGGGGGGTCAGAGCGAGACGACGTGGGGGTGAGATGGGCAATACGCCGCAGCAGCACACTAGTTTGTGCAGAACCGTGGAAAATTGAGTGTTTGTGATAGTCGTCTTTCTGTATCGCGTGAAAACCAAACCAGGGCATAATAATGCTGCTGTGCTCTCATCTATTTGTTGCGGCAGGGCCGTGTGCCGGCGCATGCATGTGCCCTTCGGAGGTTCATTGCCGAGGGGTGGCCTTTCTTCAGCATTTGTTTTATCGCCTGTCCACAGCATTTCTGAGTCTCCTCGCAAGTGAAGAGCTCTGTACCTCATCCAAAAATAGGGTTCGAGAACCAACTTAATAATAATGTGCAACCTGATAAAAAAAAAAGTCATGGCCTCGTATAGGTATAAAACAAAAGATATACAAGCTTCCCCCGCCCTTCGGCTTCGGGTTGTGGTTGGCTTGAAATCCTGGGAGTATCGCAAGTTGAAAAGGAGGGGGGGGGGATTCTTGGAAACTAAAGGAAGAAAAAATCGCCACTGCGCCGAGACTGCGCAAGCAAGTAACCCGGTAAGTAACACCGACCAGCCAAGACGAGTTAATAGCTTAAGTCTATTCGTTCCAACAATATGTATGGCGTAGTTCATCAGTGGAGGAGCCACGCCTGTCAGAAATGGTTTTGATTAAAAAGTGCTACCTTATCGAATCACTTTGTCATGCAGTTCCAACAAATATGCTTCATTATTTAGATTAATTTAGGCGGCGGCCGTATAATATAGACGAGGAGGCCACCAATTACAGCAACAAGTTAGTATGAACAATATGTTGCAAAAGTTGCGAGAGAGGAAGAAACACCGATCGATCTGGCGACGCAGAACGAAAATAAACCCTCGGTTAGTTGACTATTAATACTTCATATACGTCGACGGCTGATGTTATACCTTTTTCATGATACTAGTAACGGTAGAAGGGTACTATACACCCGATTTAACTATAGCGACGCTATATAGCGAACGGATCGACCGTGGTCGGCCGATCGACGGCGCGAGCGCACGGCAGTATCATAGACCTATACATACGATGCTCCCCGCCTCGAGGCGAGCCTTCTTTTCTTCTTCTCACTTCGCCGTTTAGGTTCAATTTGCCTCGTTTCGGTCCACTTTGCCTCATTTGTTTCCGATTTTGATTTTCGTTTATATTTTACGAACAAAAAAATCCGATAAAAATCCCAAAACGATCGAACAAAAATCGAAGTAAAATCGAAGAAGAGTCAAAACTCGGCGAGATATTCGAAAAAAAACGAAAAATCGAGTCAAAAATCGACAACAATGGCGTTTCTGTCTGTTTTGGAAAAAAATCCAGCGTTTATAAAAAAAAATCCAGCGCCGAGGCTTGCTCGCCTTTTCTCACGGGATTGACAACGTGCCAGTAATAATGTACCTTTCCTAGCTAACGGCCCTTTCTCTCTGTCTCGCCTTGTTCACTATAATTGTATGTATGTGACCATGTTCTCGCAGATTCATTCTGTACTCGGCCCACCAACTACGCCTCTTGGCATTTGGACATTGCCCGTTTCTCGACAGACTACTACAATGTCGTGCTTAGACTCCATGAGCCCCTTGTATACCACTACTACTACTACTACTACTACTACTACTACAAAAACTGCTGATTGCTGTTGTATGTACAATATGTACCTACGTATACATATGACCAGTGTTTACCTAACAATATGTTGTTTGCCCACAGCATGCACCATACATCTTGGGGAGTCCATAGCATGTCGAGTGTCCCAAAGCATGTTGGCGTATTCGGAACGTCCAAGCAAGCAGAACAATCCCGTAGGAAATCAAGCAAGCCACGAATAATAGCACATTCGTTTGACATCATTAGCCATCTTATCGGGCGCTCCAGACGCCGTCCACTTTCTTTGAGCTGTCTACACTCGCCATCTTACTGTCGTTCTCCATCTACTATTAATAGTCCCGTGTGCCTATTATATACGTCTGAGAGGACCACGCAGTTGTTTTCTAACACAACAGCAAGCTACACGAAGCGTGGCGCAGAAAGTAACACCGCCTACGAGGATATGACAAAATAAATAGCCAGCATACCCTCCCTCCAACCTCATCGTCAACTCACTGACACCGTCGCTAGACCTGCAGCTAGCACTTATCTTAATAACCTCCGTCAAGCCGTGGGCATCGCCGTACGTTCTCCTAAAACAACGCAATTTCGCTTTTACTGCCTGTACTCTCATTAGCTGCATCTATAAACCGTCCGTAGTATCATCTATACCGTCTGTAGTCTCATATATACTGCCTGCAGTCTCATCTACAGGTCAAAGTCGTCGCTCGACGACGAACCACCCCCGCCCCCGCCCCCTCCCGATCGCACTCCCGCCCAGTGCTGCAAGTTGCCGTTCATAATTCTGGCAATCCTCGCCGTCTCTAGATCCGCAAACCTAGGCGGGCGCACCGCGGCGCCTGCTGACTGCGCCAGGGGCCGCGGCCCAAAGCGCGCGGAGGGCAACCCAGACCGTTTTTCCTTCGTCTCTACACTCCCTCCATCCACCGCACGGAGCGCAGAGACAGCGAGCGCCGGCGGCAACGCGGCAGACGGCAGCGTTTCCGTCGCGGCAAGGTGGGCGTCCGGCAGCCGGTGACGTCTCCTCGGATCCTGGGACAGCTGGTTGTAAAAAGTCGACGGCATCACAAACGGTAGGGGTCGCGGCGTCGTCGCGGCACCGGCCAGGCGCTCACCGTCTAGGGGCGCCGGTTGCAACAAGTTCCGGTACACCGGCATCGTCACGCTTGACACCGCGCCGTGGGCCCCGCCCCGACCAACCTTGCCTTCCGCGGACGGCTTCGCCCGAGACAGGCTTAATCGACGAGCCGCAGCCCTACCCAGCACGCCTCGCCAAACCACCTGTATAACCGTGGCGGAACGCGCGGTGACCTCGGCCTTTCGTGCCACCGCCGCAGCTCGCGAACGCGCTTCGACAAGCTCCCGTGACGCCCTCCGTCGGTCTCCGAACGCCTTCCACGCTCTCTCCAGCGTAGCGCACGCGTCCGTTCGGCACCGCTGACTGTCTTCCCGCCGCCGCCGTTCCTCCGCAGCCGCCCTCACGCGATGTCTGGCTTGTGCTCGCCGGTTTGCCGCCTGGATTTTGGCGGCGGCCTCATCTCTGCGCCTCTCGCGGAGAGCGCAAGATTTTCGCTCCGCCTCCGCCGCCGAGTCCTCCCGTCGCTTTTTCGACCAGACCCTCCACACGCGCTGTAGAGTAGAAGCAGCAAGATCGACGATTTTGTCGGCGTCGACGTCCATCACTTGGGTCTGTTCGGCGACAGTGGTCTCTTCCATGGACGGGTCGCCGGTCGTGTCAGCGACCCGGCCCGTTTCGTGGCTGTCGTCGATCTCTTGTTCTTTCGGCTCCCCACCACCACCGTCCACACACTCACTGCCTACACCTTCAGCAGCGTCAACCGCACCATTCACAGAGGAATTCAGCGCAAATAGCCTCCGGTCGACCCTATCGAGGCTCAAGAGCATGCGGCGGAGCTCCGGCAAGCTGGACGGCTCGCAGCCGCCGCATCGCCCCGCCGTCGCGGAGCCTGGCGCTGACACCATATCACCGGACAAAGGTGCAGCCACGTGGCTTCCCGCGGCACCGACAGGCTCCTCGCACAGCGACGGAAATTTCAGCGCGCCCTCCTCGGGCATCAGCGACGACGAAAGCGCTGACAGCGGCGGGGGCGGCGGCGGAGGCGATGGTCGGTGTGCTGAGCGGAACTCGGCGGGAAGGGAGTCGAGAAGGGCGTGTACAGCGCGGAGGTGCGCCTTGGTGTCAACTAGGGGCGGCGAGGCACCGGAGCCGCCCGTCCAGGCATCACAGTCGCTCGGATCCTCTCGGTCCCCGCTGTCGGTGGCTCCGGACGCTGGCAATGGCCCAAGAGTGGCGGGGGAGAGCAGCTGCTCAAACCCGGAAACTGCTTCTCGCTGCTCAGCTGGAAAAGTTGACGCGTGGACCAAGGCTTGAGGCTCTTGAGGTTCTTGATCTGATGCTGGTGCAGGAGGTTGAGGGCAGACTTTGACCTTGGCGTGGGGTGCAAGAGGAGGCAGGCAGAGGATAAGGTGATCCAACATCGAGTTCAATATAATGGGCTTGGGCGGCGGATTTTTACGTGGTGCAGCTCTACCGCCGATGTTAATACCCCGGCAACGCAACCAAAGCAACAATCGCATTCATCGAAAAAGAAGCCGCCACCATAGCTCGAAAAAAAATACGCAACCGAAGCCAGGGTAGGTATCTTGTTGGCCTCGAAGACCACGGCTGTCAATTAACGCAACGATCATCACAGCTGCGAGGCAAAGCTCGAGGCAGTCACCACCTGCGACGATATTTTAGGGCACAGCCTACCCACGCCCGCTTACACCACACCTTAATCTGTCCCTGCGGGCGTCGCAGGTCGTCCAGCACATGGTACCACCCATCGATTTCGCGCAAACCGAGCCCCTCTCCGGGGGCGAACGACCCTAGCAGCACTTCCAACCCGACCATGGCAGACCCTATTAGCTTGTCGCCAAGCCGCGAGCCGGCCGCGGCCGCGGCCGCCGCCGCCGCCGCCACGCCAGCACCTTTGTCGCCGCCGGAGACATCGTCACATGGTCGATCGGACGCTAGGCTCTGAGGATCATCCCACCAGCTGCAGCGGGCGCGACGCCAAACGCGAAACACCAGCGCCGCCGAGCGGCCGCAGACGCGACTCCACGCCTCCGGGGAGGTGAGGTGCAGCTCCGCGGCGTGGTCGAACACCGGGCTCGAGGTGTTGGCCACGAGGGGCGTGACGGCCTCCCAGTCACCGGGTGTCGCGCCCTGCAAGGAGAGACGCGGGCGCATCGTTGAGAGTCGTTGCAGGGAGGGTCTTTGCTTAGACTGCTATTGAGGGATCCGAAAAGTAAGGTGGACGCAGGTAAGGTTTGCGGGTTGGAAGTATAAATAAGATACTGTAGCTCTCGCTAGTAATAGGAACTCGAGCTGGTGGATAGTTGCAACTGTCGTCAACAGTGTACGTCGGTTGGAGGCCTAAAAGTGGAACACAGTGCACACGAGGGCAAAGCAAAGGAATGCGGGCCGGGTCGTTCGTATGGCACCTGCTGCTGCTGTTATTGCCGAGTGCTTGGAAAACAGAACTCGACCGTTGCTCGGTTTGTTCTTTACGGAGATTTTAGTCGTCGGATGAGACACGGAGATTCGGGCACGCGAGGCTGAAAATGAGCCCCGTTTTCTTGGCGCCGTCGTAACGTATCATAGAATCTCGCTTCGCTCGTAATAACTAAAACCCGATCCCGTCACAATGCCAAAAAAAAACAAAATAAAAAACTGGGCTGTGGAGCGCGTGGCGTGAACCCTGACGCACAGGTCACCCAATTTTCCGGCGTGGGGACCGAACAAGAGACCCCTCGCTCCAAGTGATCGGGTGACAATTCAAGACAACTTAACGGGTCTGAGGATCGAGAGAGCCAAGCTAAGTCGAGCCTCACCTGCCAAGCCTCCGTGTTGCCGACGTTCGCTCCACCAGCGGCAGCGGGGCCCAACACCAAGGGAGAGCGCAGGGGTGGTTTGCCTCCCTCCTCCCAGCGGAAGGTCACGTACGTCGATGGCAACGTTTCGGGCGAAGCGCCTGGTTCCGTGCCTCCGCCCGTCGCAGGCAGCAGTCGCATCGCACGCTCGATGTAGACTTTAAGCTTGCCGCCCGACGGCTTCGGCAACGGTGGCTGCACCTTCGATTCCTTCTGTGTCCGGGACAGAGAGTCAGACCAACCCAGAACCTGCCCTGATGCCGTGACAGCCCCTACCCCGTGAGCCGCATCGAGGCCATCTGCGTCACTGGGGCCCTCCCGTCTAACTACTGCGGCTTCTTCTCGAAGGGGTTCGGGCCCCCGACGCTCGACCTCCGGATCTTCGCACCCTCGCACGTGACCTGCACGCTGCTCGAGGTCTGCATCGGTCGAGCCAACGCCGCGGTGCTTGAAGAACAAGTGGAATGCCACGCTGCCAGAGCCGCGCCCGCCCTCCGGCGTCACGGTTACGTCGCCGTCAACGCCTTCCAACCTGGTCAGCAACGAGCGAAGGGCAACCTTGGCCGCTCCACAGGCGGTACCTGCTTTGGGCCAATCGTCGCGTGCGCCTCTCCAGACGCGGAGCTCGAGGGATCGCGTGTGCATAAACTCCACAAACGCCGCGTCGATGGCTACCGGTATCTGTTACACCGCCGAACAGCAAAGGTAAACGGATGGATAGAGGGAGGGGAAACGTTTAGCAGCGACGAGCAAAAGGGCACTGGCGATGTGTCGTGAACGAGGGACAGCTCTCAAGGGCAATAACGGTAAAGTTCGCGAGGAAGCGACACTCTCCAACGTCACACCTTGAGCGTCGTCGTCAAGGACACTCTCAAAAGCAGGCACAAGGCACGCACACCCGAAAAAAAAAAAAACGTCGACATCTCACCTCAACTCTCCACTCTAACGGCACCCGATCACACGCGCTTTCTCCCCCCTTCACCGCGACAGGCGACGACCAATGCCCATTTTCGCGCTTCGTTTCATCGACCCCCGCGCCCGGCTGCCACACGAACACCTCCCCACGTTTTCTTCCTTCTCCCCCGTAGCCACCAGGCCCAGGAAAGTCGAAGCTCGCCCACAGAAACCCTTCCCCCTTGGCCGCCATTGTCGAACTAGCCGTCCAAGAAACGCTTTTCACATGGACGCACAGAGTCGTGCGAGCCGGGAGGAGATGGTCGGTCTTGGGGGATCGATTTCCAAGCGTTTTAATCTCGCTCTCCCAGGAGCCTCGAGAGTCGTTCCGGATGGAGGCACCCTCGTCGACGAAGTCCTCGGGCGATGCTACGCCTTGTCGGTGTGACGGCAGAGGCTTGCGGAGCGTTCCACCTTGCCGTCTGCCTTTCCGAGTCTCGCCACCCGCATCCTCTTCACCCTTCCTGCTGGGGTTTGCGTCGAAGCTGCTGTCGAAGGCGTTCTCCCCGCCGAGGTGCCCCTCCCCCCGCGCTTGACCCACATCGCGCATCAGCCCCACCCCAACCTCCTGCGGGGAGCCCTCAATATCCTTCCGACCGTATAGAACGTCTCCGGTCGTCCCTTCCTTCGCCTCCCGCCGCCCGCTAGACACGCGAGACTTTCTTCTGGCCACCGCCGAAGGCTCCCTTCGGTAGGAGATCGACAGCGGCAACGTTTCCGGCGGCCGCAGGCCCCCCACCACCACGCCGTCCGCGCTGGCCGGCTCAATCGGAAGCCTCAGAACCACGCGCGCGGACGTTCGCCGCACCAACGGCAAAAGATCCTCACGCCGAAGCACCGCCTTTCCCAGGAGACGGTGCTCTATACCCCCGTCCGCTCCTGCCTCCTCGTGCCCGTCATGCCGGTGCTGCGATTCTCGTTGACCTGCACCGGTCTCGCCCGAGCTCCAGAACAGAGTTAGGACGACGTCTTCTCGCCCGAAAACGCAGTCCAGGAGGCCGTTCAGCGATCGATCTTCGGGTGCACTGGCCCCGCCGCCGCCACTGCCACCGCCACATTCAGCATTCCGGGGGTCGTCGGTTGGGCCATCCGAAAGCTTGTCCACCGCGTCACCGTTGATCTTGATCGTGTGCCTCGCTCGGCTGTTGAGAATGCCGCTGTCGCCATCCCACCAGAGCTCGTGCGCTTGGCGGGTGATAAGAGTCGGGTCGAAGTCGCCATCGCCCTCTGTGTCTAAGCTGGCCTGGAACGGATGCGCGGTGTCGGTGGAGTAAGGCGGACGTGTACGTAGGGAGATGGGGACGGTTTAGTCAACGGCGTCGAGGCGCGAGCTGGGGTAAGGCCGAAAGAGACATAGCAGGGTTCCGGCCTAGGAAAAATGTTGATTTTGGTGTGTGTAACGCGCGATCATCTCGCAACAGACGACCGATACTAGTATGTACCGTAGCTCTCTCCACAACATGCCTCTAGACGTGAGATTCATTTGCTCAATCGATTTGACTACCGGTACTAAGCCATGCACAAGATATACTTCGAGGCGTTACCCAGGGCTTCAATATCCCGCCACCCACCACCCTCAAACCACCGTCGGGCCATCAAGTTACCTGGCCAGTAGGGAGCGAGTATTCGATGACACAGCCCACCGGCCCGTCGGCAGCCCCTGCTCCAGTGGCGTCGGCTTCAAGTGCCACCGGCAGCTCACCCACCGCAGACAACTCAACGACATGCCGCACCAGGCCAGCGAAGCCACCGCTAGAGCGCGCTGTGCTAGTCTCGGCCTTCCGAGCCCGTCCAGGGTTTAGGAGCATTGACAGCGCTACAGGTCGTGGCCGATACCGACACAAGAGATAAATCAAACGCGATGGAAAAAACGGGCAGGCAGCATGAGGCGGGGAGGGTACAGAACTCGGGGTGAGCGCGAAGCTGTGCGTGTCGCTATGGAAGCTAACCCTTTTCCCACTGCAAAAATGATCCCATACAAATTCCAACTAATTTTCTCTCAAAATATCGGTGCAGTTCTCAAGGGGTTGAGATTCGGACCGCACCCATCGCACGACGTATGCGAGTGCGACGACACCAAATATTTCGTGCACGCAAGGGTCGCCTTGCGTTCCGCTTTCCGTCCTGCATTGCGTCCCGCCTTGTCTACGCTTCTCTTAAGGGCACACGTATCATACATATCATAGCGGGATAGTCTAACGTCTGGCCGAGAGACACCGACATCGATACGCACGTGCGACTAACCTACTGCCATACCGCCGCCATAATCACCTGAAGGACATATCATACTTAAACGCGTGTGTCTACTATTGGAGCGTCAGCCGCTAACCTCGCTCGAAAACACAGCTTCTCCGTACCGCGCTCAAACACACTATTGACGGCAAAAAAAAAAGGGCTTGGACACATTACTACTACTAGTAGTTGGTGGGTATTCGGCGGGCGACTTCAATACCTGCAGTAGTCATATCTGCGATGCGATACTGCTGTGGGTGAATACGGAAAACATAGGGGAAGACCAAAAAGCAAAAGAAAATATTTTAAAACGAAAATATTACATGATACCTGGTACCTGGTAGAACCGAATTGCACAAACCAACACTAAATAAAATCTACGTGCGTAGTCTACATACGACGCTGTTTGATACCAGGTATTTGCGTTCTGTTTTCGGAGAAAAACAAAGTCGGTACTCGTATTCACAGCAGCAGCAACAACAGAAGAAGCAGCCGCAGCAGCAGCAGCAGCAGCAGCAGCAGCAGAAGCAGAAGTAGAAGCCGTAGCGGTTAGTAACAGCAACAGCAGGACACACGAGATCAGAGGGCCGAGTCAGCGTTGCCGTTCTTTTTTTTTTTGGCTGAATTGGCTCGGTCGGTATTTCATAAAAAAAAAATCCCGTTATGATGTTTTACTCATACGTAGCCCAGCACAAGAGTACCTGTGAAAACACACGTTGCCGCACCTATCTCGACGAACCCTCAACGACTTGCAGAAAAACCAGCACGAGAAGGGTTGGCTATTATGCCTGCGTGCACAGGACCCGTCGGGGCTGGTTTTGATTCTGTGTGCGTTGAGAGCCGTCTACAAAAGTGTACGAAAACAAGGTGGACTACAGATTACAAACAACAAACAAACAAACAACGCTACAGAGTAATTAAAAAAACACCACCCTAGGAGCGTTGTGTCCGACCCTCTATGAAGAGGCTTTTTTTTTCTTGGAAAACCAAGAAAAAAAAGGCTCGCGCTTCGCGCTCGTTCGCCTTATTATAAATATAAACACGACAAGTCGACCCTAGCCGAATGAGGCGTTTCTCCTTGTCTCTCTGACCTTCCATGGAATCGTCCAGCGCCGGAGGCTCTAGGTTTGCCGACACGTCGCCCAAGACGCCCCCCTCTTCAGGCCTCCCTTCGTCCCCTCCTCCAAAGCCGCCCCTTCCCCCGCCATCTTCTGGAGCCTGCTGCTCCGCCTCCTGCTCCTCCCCCCCCCCCTCCTTCTCACGTCCTCCTCTGCCCGCAGCTGTCTTAGGGCGATTCAACGGCAATTCCAACGTACCACCACGTTTTCCAACGGCCGATAAGGCGTCGATCGAAGGCGAAGCGCCCAGCGCCAGGAACACGCGCAGCTCTCCCACAGCCCTGCCCGAAAACGGGTCCACGACAACCACGGGACCATCAGCAGCGACGGCCAAGGAGGAATCGGGCGCCCTGGCCGTTTCCGACAGTAGCTCATCGGACCCGGATGCCGCGAACGCCCGAAGGGAGACTTTGGCCAGGCCGACCAGCACTTCGCCGAGCCCCACACCCCCGCTGCCGGCGGTATGGCCTTCTGCACAGCCTCCCCAAACTTCGAACACCCTGCTGGCGTTTTCCCCGCGGCGCCATGTGCTGCTGTCGGCCGGGGCCGGGAAGGTTTCTTGGTGGTCAAATGCGAACGACGGGAGGGGCTGCTCTCCGTTTGGCCCCGGGGCCTGGCCCCGACAACCGCACACGGAACGGTGCGTCACGGTAGGGGTGTGCCCTTCTACCTGCTTCGCGGCACAGAGGAAGCGAAGAAATAAAAGCGCGGCGGCCCCTGCATGTCAGGTAGGGTAAGGTAATCGATCCTCATGGTGGGCGCTGCGCTGGCTTTGGTGTAACGCCCGTCGCGAGCGGGGACCAGCCGGGAAGGCCATACTGGTAACGCCTCCGAAAGGGGGAGCCGCTTGCGTATCGTACGAAATTGTCGCGCTGTATGGTACGTCCGGAGACAGTCAGGGCTCTTGGTTGGCTTTACGTCGCGGGAAAAGGTGGTGAGAGCGACGCGTTACGCACGGGTTGATCGCGATCACAATGGTGTGGTTTTGTTCGGACGACCGCGTGAACCGTGGGAGGGTTGCAGGTGAAGTCTGCGCGACCGGTGTCACACAGAAACAGGTAGCCTATCCTGTGTTTACACCGTCGTTGTTGCCGAAATGCACCACAAGAACGACACGGTTTGTACCGTAGCAAACGCGTCCGGGGAAAACACGTTCCCCTCTCTCGAAGTAGGTATTACTGCCAAGAGCCGTTTCGGCGAACACCTGAACGGCTTGCATCGCCTCATTTTCAACCGTAGGTTTCGTCTACCGGCGCCCCCTGCCAGCCCCATCACGGGCGCGGTTATGAAACAAGCAGAACAGAACAGCACACCAGAAAGACCATTGAACGAACGCACAAAAACAACTCACCTGGGTGAAGGAGTACGCAACCCGCACATGCTCGACTCCGGGTCCCATATCTGGCGACAACCTCAAATCCTCGATCCTCAAAACCACAGAGCAGTCTACCCCAGCCGTCCCAATGGCTAAGTCTCGGCTCTCTTCCTTCCAGCTCCCCTCAAACTCCGGCGGGCGAACCGCTGGAGGAGCCGTGGGACTTTCCCCGTGCCCGCATAGCTCCCCCATCTCGTCCTTTTCTTCCGCTGGCGACCCCAGCGCGGCCACCTTACGCACATCCACCCCAACGTTCTCCGGCTTTTTCGTTGCCTGAAGGGGTGGTGACGCCCCCTGCTCCTCTGCCGCGCCTACCAGCGGTTGCTCCAAGCTCGCCTCCCACCTAAATTCCTCGTCATTCCTCTTGCCCAACCCTAAACCTCCCGTCCCGCCCGCGCCCGCCGCCTTTTCCGTCCCCTCTCCACACGCTTCAGTTTTTTCTACCCCTTGATACCACCGGCTCTTCAGCCCGTGCTCCACTTCCGGGCGGCTGTGTTCGGGCGAAACATCTTTCTCTCCGGGAACCAATTCCAGCGCAACCGCAAGCGCGCCGACGGCGCGATCGCCCAGCACTAGAGGCCTGGCGGCCGTTGGCGCGTTCTCGCGGTTGGGGTTGCGCAACGGACGGCCCTTCCTCCCCCTAATCCCGGCGGCAGCCACCCGAGCATCCTCAGCGGCCCAGAAGTCCGACACCTCGACGAGGTCCAACGTGGCCGCAACGCCAAGCTCCGCAGATAGGAGAAGGTCACGGAGAGGGAGAGTCGCTACCGCTGCCACTCTGTCCCCGGCCCCCACCGTCAGGGACTCCGTGCGTTGCTGCGGCTTTCCCTTGTGAGGCTGGGTCTTGGGCTGCCCAGATCGCGCACGCGAGGCCCCGTCGGTCTTGCCGTCGACGAGGAGAAACTCAACCGTGGTGTCCATCCACCGGCGGACGCAGGTATCATCCACGTCGACGGCGCACACCATTTCCTCCAGAAGGGGGGTCTCGCCCATGACCAAGTCGGAAGCCCCAAACCCTCGTCGCACCCTCAGAACGGATGCGGCGCTCCCCACTGCGTTGCTCGCAGATCTACCTCTCCCACTAGCAGCAGCCTTCGCCCTCCCGCGGGAAGAAGCCGATACCCTCGGCACCCTCGGAGGCACGGGCAACGAAACCACTCGAGCGTCGCGCGATTTACCCCTTCCCTCCCCCCCCCCCGCGCGGGCTGCCGTCTTCCGACCCCCGGCACTGCCACGTCCGGGTGGCGTCGCGAACGCGGGAAGGCGAAAGCGCAGCTGCCAGCCGTGCCCCTCGGCCGAGGAAGCCATGGAACCAAACATGACCAGCCGTGACAGGCGGATCCGCAAGAATCGTACCCGAGCCATGGAGTCCGCGCGCCGGCGCTCCACCGCTGCAAGCGCGGGAAATGCCAGCGACGACGGGGGCGGACCAGCGGCCTCGAGGAGGAGATTGACCATACGGTCTTCGTGGCCTCGGGTCTCAGGGTCACGCACCAGCACGCCAGCCTCGTCCGCGGCACGGCCGTCATCCGAGAGCGTGTCGAAGATGCCCTCGATGTCGTCTCTCAGCGAGGAGCCGAGGGGAGCTCCGCTCACCAGCCCGGGCTGCGCGGCAAGGCCCGCGAACCGGTTAACGCCAACAGGGTGGAGGGAGGACTTTACCTGCGACCGAGGCACCGCTGGTGCTTCTGACGTCAGTGACGCCCCGCCGCTCCCCGACGTGAAGGCCATCTTGTCCCGAAGGTCTTTGCCGCGGTTAAACAGCTCAGAGAGGTAAGTGTCATCGTCATCGTTAGAAGTCTTACTCGTCTGGGTTGAAGGCGCGTGTTGGAGTGGGGACTCGGGTCTACCGGAGGGAAAGACAATTTCTCCCGCCCTCGTCTTGTCGTGACCGACATCACGGGCGCGAAGCTGCTCCCCCGTGCGGCCTGGGTTAGGGTTCGGCGCTTGCCGCTCAGGCGAGAGGCTGGTCGCGAATTTCCCCGTCCCCTCCTGGACTGCCTTCCGCTTTGACAAGGGAACGCCTTTGGCGATGGCGGGGATCCTCGTCGTCGCAGATAGCGCCATACCAATGCGGGTCGGCGGGATTCCCCCAACTCTTCCTTTCGCCATAGATGCCGCCGGGTAGAGCTTATTTGCCGCGCCAGTGCTAACGCCAGCGCCAACAGCAACGGCGAGCCTTCCTCTGCTGGCCTGGCCCCCACGCGGCGTCGGCGGAGCCTCTCCGTGCGTCTCGGGCGGGTGATACAGAGATCCCTTCGGTGCCGGCCAGATCGGCAGAGTGTCTGACGCATCGAAATTCGCCAGCGCCTCGTCGAGCTGGAAGGACGAATTTTGAGCCGAACCTCGAGGATGTCGAGTGTTGGTCACGAGAGAGCCTTCACTCGAACCGCTGCTGAGATCGGAGCTGTCGAAAGACGCTCGGGCAGGAAGCCCCCCACCCTCCCTTGAGCGCCGAGACCCTGGCTGGCTCCGCCAAGCCTTGGACAGCTCCTCTTGAAGCCCGATGCCCGCCTGTACTTCCGCGTTTTGGTCTATACCGGCCGGCAGGGCAGCCCCACCATGATGAAGGGCCTCGAGAGCTCCTTGTGTTTCTCCTCCCATTCTGGCATTGTCAACGGCCATCTTGCCCAGCGCCACCACGCCCCGAAGCTTACTCCGAGAGCCGAGGCAGGCGCGAAGGCGAACCCGGAGATCCCCCGCGTACCTGTTGCCGTCGAGCGAGAGCACAGGAAAGTAGCCCTCCACCACGACGTCGCTCTCCCCCAAGCCCGGGTGCGTGTCAAGTTTTTTGCGCCAGCTCCCGACGGGGATGACACAGCGGCCGACGAGTCGCGCACCCCTTGGTCCGCCCTCATGCACGAGCACTTCTAGAGCGATGCTACCCTGGTAACACGGTAGAAGGCAACATGCAATAACGGCGGCCCATGACGAGTTACTCAAGATGACCGGCGCACGAGATCACTAAATGAGATATCTCGACAACGTCTCGGCGCAAACACCAACATCACGAGACAACGCTGGCTAATACATATTATGAATCATGTATAAACGCCAGCTGTCGACGTAGTAGTCAACTGACTGAAGGTTTTACCACGATCGCCCGCAACAAAAACACCACCAGCTCTCCGG
>JBBMKB010066265.1:0-15187 GCA_037833945.1 Alaria marginata
CACCCCGCGAGGTGTGGAAACCCCGACCCCACTGGCTGATTTCTGGTTGGCTCGGGCTCATAGAGCCAGCGTGTGGCGAGAGTTGGGCTAGCACCACGGGCGGAGCCGTGGCCGTACCGCTAGTAGGGGTAAATTGTCTTAGATACACCCCTATGGGTGCTTACGATTGTTTGCATCAAAAACAGTAGAACCGGTATACACTTAAATACACCCCGATGGGTGCATATCATTGTTTGACATCAAGTGTAGTAGTACCGGTACCCACCAGGAAGTAAGTGCGGCACCAGGCACCATGGTACCAAATACCACAATGCGAAGTATTATAACTGCCTTGCATCAAGTACTATAATAGTACCGGTGTATACATCAGGAAGTACGTGCATTGCCCGGTAATACAACAATGTGAAGTACTTACTATACATGCGACCATTCAATACTGCTATCTCATCTCGACTGACCCTTTCGTGATATCCGCCAATTGGAGTTGGAGATGTGCAGTTTGAGATAGTTCCAAGATGGTTGAAGTATTCGATAATGAGATCGTTGAGAACACGATGCTGAGACGTGGTATCATACTTTGGGACGAGAATAATGTTTGGCGACTTGGTGACTCGGGTGACGGTACAGCAATATAGTCCCGTTCAGCTGGTCCCGTTGAGAACAGCGCTGAGCTCAGCAGCCCCCTTTGGGTATTGGTGAACCCGTCGGGACTGCATCTACGTTTGTTTCGGGGGACAATTTAGTTGGAATCAGTCTAAGATAATATTTGCAGTGGTACAAGGGTTAAGCGTGTTGAATTGACCCTTTGGAGTGGAGCACACATCAAACCATGCGTAGAAGGTGCGTCGTGCTCTCTTTGAAATCTCGCATGCTATCAGTATTCCTATGTACTTGTATGGGGTTCAGATGGGGATTGGAGTTCACATTAAACCCCGCATAAAAGGTGAACTGTGCTTATTTTGATGTCTGGTATGCTATTAGTGAAAGGTGCGATGTGCTCATTTTGAAATCTGGCATGCTATTAGTGTTCCTGTTCAGATGGGGTGTGGAGTTCACATTAAACCCTGCATAAAACAAAAGTGCATAGGGCCCATGTTGAAGCCTGGCATGCTATCGGTGCTCCTACTGAAATGGTGCTCGCATTGAATTCCGCACTATGCCATTTGGGTGCTCTCTTTGAAATCTGGCATGCTATCAGTATTCCTAGGTGTATGGTGTTTAGATGGGGGTGAAGCACACATTAAACCCTGCATAAAAGGTGCGCTCTGCTCACTTTGAAATCTGCCAGGCTATCAGCGTTCCGACTGGTATGGTGTCCCTATTCAATTCCCCACTATACAATTTAGTGAAACATTTGGTTGTTTGGTATGTCCATCTTCTGAAGTGACCCTTTGGGCCGATGGGTTGGGTTGCCTTTAAAATCCTGCAAGGCTCCATATCCATCAAATGCTCTGCATTATTTAATGTTAACCCTGTGGGGCTGCTCCTACGGGTTTGGGGAGGCTCCATGTGCAAATATTCTGCATTATTTAATGTTAACCCTGTGGGGCTGCACCTACGGGTTTGGGGACAACCTACTCGGAATCAGTGTAGGATAACATTGGCAACAGTACAAGGATTCAACGCCGCGAACTGATCCTTTGAACCAGGTCGATGGGCTGGGTCCACATTAAAATCCGGCAATGTTCCATAGGGATGAAAATAATCTGCCTTATTTTCCCCGAAAGTGCGCGTGGTCGCACGCATCGAGTCATACACGGAGAAGATATATATCATAATCTAGGCGGATACACGGTGGGTGTGGGACGCCAACGATGATCGCAGATAGCGGCTGATTTTTCGGGATGGCACTGGGGTCTAGACAAGTACACTGTCGAGGTCCGTCGCCTACTAAATTCGTAGATTCGTGTACGGCTATCATGCATTATGTGAACCCCCAGCGCGGCTCGTTTCCTTCAACGGCCTGCCGTCCGGACGAATGCACGACCCCCAGCGCTGCTGGGGTCCCCGGATGGCCTGCCGTCCGGGAGAATACACCGGAGGTGGGCGTCGCCAAATTTATTCGTAGACACATGTACGACCCCCAGAGCTGCTGGTTTCCCTGGATGGCCTGCCGTCCGAGCGAATACACTGTGAGTGTGGGTCGCTGACGATGATGGTAGATAAGTGTACGACTGTCATGTAAACCCCCAGCCTTGCTGGTTTCGCAGGATGGCCTGCCGTCCGGGAGAACACACCGTGGGTGTGGGTCGCCGACGATGATGGTAGATGAGTGTACGACTATCATGTAAATCCCCAGCCTTGCTGGTTTCCCTGGATGGTCTGCCGTCCGGGCGAATACACCGTGGGTGTAGGTCGCCATCGATGATGGTAGATAAGAGTACGACTATCATGTAACCCCCCAGCCGTGCTGGTTTCGCGGGATGGCCTGCCGCCCGAGCGAATGCACCGTGGGTGTGGGTCGCCGACGATGATGGTAAATGAGTGTACGACTATCATGTAAATCCCCAGCCTTGCTGGTTTCCCTGGATGGCCTGCCGTCCGGGCGAATACACGGTGAGTGTGGGTCGCTGAAGATGATGGTAGATAAGTGTACGACTATCATGTAAACCCCCAGCGCTGCTGGTTTCGCTGGATGGCCTGCCGTCCGGGCGAATACACCGTGGGTGTGGGTTGCCGACGATGATGGTAGATGAGTGTCCGACTATCGTGTAAATCCCCAGCCTTGCTGGTTTACCTGGATGGTCTGCCGTCTGGGAGAATACACCGTGGGTGTAGGTCGCCATGGCTGATGGTAGATACGTGTACGACTATCATGTAAACCCCCGGCCGTGCTGGTTTCGCTGGATGGCCTGCCGTCCGGGCGAATACACTGTGAGTGTGGGTCGCTGACGATGATGGTAGATAAGTGTACGACTGTCATGTAAATCCCCAGCCTTGCTGGTTTCGCTGGATGGCCTGCCGTCCGGGCGAATACACTGTGAGTGTGGGTCGCCGACGATGATGGTAGATGAGTGTACGACTATCATGTAACTCCCCAGCCTTGCTGGTTTCCCTGGATGTCCTGCCGTCCGGGAGAATGCACCGTGGGTGTAGGTCGCCATCGATGATGGTAAATGAGTGTGCGACTATCATGTAAACCCCCAGCGTTGCTGGTGTCCCTGGATGGCCTGCCGTCCGGGCGAATACACTGTAAATGTGGGTCGCCAACGATGATGGTAGATTAATGTACGACTGTCATGTAAACCCCCAGCGTTGCTGGTGTCCCTGGATGGCCTGCCGTCCGGGAGAATACACCGTGGGTATGGATCGCCAACGATGATGGCAGATAAGGGTACGACTATCATGCAAACCCCCAGCGTTGCTGGTGTCCCTGGATGGTCTGCCGTCCGGGCGAATACACCGTGGGTGTAGGTCGCCATCGACAATGGTAGATACGTGTACGACTATCATGTAAACCCCCAGCGCTGCTGGTTTCGCTGGATGGCCTGCCATCCGGGCGAATACGCTGTGAGTGTGGGTCGCCAACGACGACGGTAGATGAGTGTACGACTATCATGCAAACCCCCAGCGTTGCTGGTTTCGCTTGATGGCCTGCCGTCCGGGTGAATAAACCGTCGGTGTGGGTCGCCGACGATGATGGTAGATGAGTGTACGACTAACATGTAAATCCCCAGCGTTGCTGGTTTACCTGGATGTCCTGCCGTCCGGGTGAATACACCGTGGGTGTAGGTCGCCATCGATGATAGTAGATGAGTGTACGACTATCATGTAAACCCCCAGCGCTGCTTGTTTCGTTTGATGGCCAGCCGTCCGGGCGAATACACTGTGAGTGTGGGTTGCTAACGATAATGGTAGATAAGTGTGCGACTGCCATGTAAACCCCCAGCGTTGCTAGGTTCCCTGGATGACCTGCTGTCCGGGCGAATACACCGTGTATGTGGGTCGCCGACGATTATGGTAGATGAGGTACGACTATCATGTAAACCCCTAGCGCCGCTGGTTTTCCTGGATGGCCTGCCGTCCAGGAGAATACACCGTGGGTGTAGGTCGCCATCGATGATGGTAGATGAGTGTACGACTACCATGTAAACCCCCAGCGCTGCTTGTTTTTCTGGATGGCCTGCCGTCCAGGCGAATACACTGTGGGTGTGGGTCGCCAATGATGATCGTAGATAAGTGCAGGACTAGCATGGAAACCTCCGGCGTTGCTGGTTTCCCTGGTTGGCCCGCCATCCGGGCGAATACACCGTGGGTTTGGGTCGCCGTCGATGATGGTAGATAAGTGTACGACTGTCATATAAACCCCTAGTGGTGCTGGTGTACCTGGATGGCCTGCCGTCCTGGCGATTACACCGTGGGTGTGGGTCGCGAACGATGATGCTAGATAAGTGTACGACTATCATGTAAACCCCCAGAGCTGCTGGATTCCCTGGACGCCCTGTCGTCCGGGCGAACACACTGTGAGTGTGGGTCTCCAATCATGATGACAGATAATTGTATGACTATCATGCAAGCCCCAAGCGTTGCTGGCTTTCCGGGTCGGCCTGCCGTCCGGGCGAATACATCGTGGGCGTGGGTCGTCAACGATAATGATTGTTAAGTTATGACTATCATGTACACCCCCAGCGTTGCTGGTACTCCTGGATGGCCTGCCGTCCGGGCGTATACACCGTGGGTGTAAGTCGCCATCTACAGTTGTAGATAAGGGTACTAATAACTACCTGGTATTATATATACTCCCAGCGTTGCTGGTTTCCATGAATAGCACGGCCGTCCGGGAAAATACACAGTTGGTGTGGGTCACAGCTATGATTGTAGATAAGTGTACCATTCAGCAGACGGCGCTACCGTTTGACACTTTGTATGACTATCAGGAAAACGCTCATCGCTGCTGGATGGCGGATGGCGCTGCCGTCCGCGCGGCCACACGATGGGTGTGGGTCGCCACCTATGGGCGTAGAGAAGTGTACCTTCGACAGACGACGCGGCTGCTTTGCTTTCCGCAGCAACATCACATTGCTGCTGTCGTTAGTGTCAATATATTTTCTACTTGCGGCACCCCCGGGATTTGAAGCCAACCACATCATGACGGGGGAGTTGTAACCTATACATTGACGTTGCTGGGGTACCTCGCCGGAACCCCCTACAGTGGTTGCTACACAGTCGTGCGCGACACTTCTGCGTGTCCCGGCGCGGCCGATCTGTGGGTATGGTACCTACTTGCAGTGACACAACAGGGGTGTTCAGCGAAGCTACGGAGGTAAAGCCGGTATTTATTGACATCGCTGGGTCGTCTCGCTGCCCCCCTGCGGTAGATACTGCATACGTGGGTATGACACTTCTGTGCCTTACGGCGCGGCCGGTCTTGCGGTAGGCATCGGCCGTCTGTGTCTTACGGCGCAACCAGGCTTGCCGCTACACCACTAGCATGTTTCGGCAACGCCACTGCGGTATATCCTATACGACGTATATTAACACATCTCGGTGGGCGGTCGGTATGGCTATTCAAGTTTGCACAAGCTTCCTTTGTTTATGCCGGCTGCGGCGGATTAATGTTTGGGGTCGGCACTTTAAACGTTTTCCATTCGCCGCTACGGCGCCAGCCACTGAGTAGTACGTATACCGCGTCGATTTTGCTTTCCCCCCACGCCTATAAGTGGGTGGCCTGAGATTTGAGCTCTGACACGGCTGTGTCGGGTGTGTGTTCCTTTCACCTCTGCCGCGTTTCAGGAGGCAATTGATTCATGACCATTTCGGAATCCGGTTGTTAACGACAATGGTATTTCCACGTTACCCTATCATTCCTTGTAGCTGTTTACCTAGCTATTGTATACACTTGCGCGACTCTTCGCATCTTTTCCTATATTAGAGTTTACTCGACAGTAACACACTCATAGGAGACACTTGGAGTCGCGTTGAAGTGGTTTGTGCATCCGTCATGTTTTCTCGACGGTTCGCCTGGACACACAGCATTGCTTCGACGTTTGCTCAAATCATACGCCTTCACATTGCCTTTGCTGTGTTTGTTTTGTTTCACAAAATATTGAATTTCCAGGCGCAGTGAGCAAACGGTTAACTCAATACCGCACGCTCGCGCACCACAACGCCACCTGTGGCGTGGTTCACTCGTTTACACCTTGGTACCGACTATAACGGGCTAGTTATACAATATCCCGCAACACGGGATGTGCATAGTACATACGACATAGTATATCTGCTCGTGTAGTAGATAGTATATCTAACCATGTTGGGGCAAGCTGGGGTAGGCTCGATTGCCGCCTTCCTGCTGTCCTGGTTGATCTACTTATGTCGGCCACTGGCTGGATGCCCACCTTCCCGCTGTCTTCGTTTAATGCGAAGTACTCACCCCCGACCCTCTACCTTCCCCCGCTGTTGGTGGTTTCCATCGCGTGGTTCGACTTCCCTGATCACCGTCATCGGCATGTTCGCCGCCGCCTGCCCCGCGCGCTGGCCATGTTAGCTGAAGAGCGTTCGTGGGTAAAGTCGGGCTCACCGCTTACCGCCACATTCCGTAAGAGCTGGCGGACGTCACAAACGACCCTAGGCACGGCCCGTTACGCTAGCTTCCATAGCTCTCCCTGGTACGAATGCCGGGGTCGGGGGTCGCGACTTTGGTCGGGTTTCGTCCGTAAACACCTTGCGTTCTGGAATAATGCAATCCTCGAAGATCAGTCGCTCCGCGATACGTTTGTTTGTTTGTTTGTTAGTTAGTTTGTTTTTTCGTATCTGCGTGATGGGGTGAGGGGGCGCCACCTTGCGACCGCACTTACGGCGTAGATCGGCTCCCGGGGGCGGTATTTGCCAATCGTGGGCCGCCAACGTTCGCCAACGTTCACTGAATTCGTAGACACAGAGATTCAAACACTGATCAATCGCTGCTGTGTGGTTAGGTAGGCCGACGACAGAAGCCCGCCTGGCCCGGCATGACCGTGATTGGTCTGCGGGATGGGTCTATTTCCGAACTTTGCGGCCTATCGCGGGGACATGCATGAGCATGGCCGTAACCATCCAGCTACCGTCTGTGTGGACGCATGCCAGGTTCTCGGTACTCGCCGTGTGAGCAAAGCCCGGCCTGAGCAGGATCGACATGACGTTGAGCGCGAATACGGACCTTGTGAGTGCACTCAAGCAGTGGATGCGCATTGCGTCGAACTTGCACAAGAGGCCATTGCAGCGGGTGCGGCACTACACGCCCACTCTCAAAGGGTGGGGTATCGGGCGCGTCTCTGCTTTGTTCGGGGGGGTCGTGACGTTGTTCTAGGGTCGCCTTAAAATCCGTGGGGGGGCGTTTGTGCAAGATTCGTTGAGCAAGCACATTCCCTTTATCATATTTTGCGGCATTTTCGGGTTCAGTACCCTGAGGTTGTGCGGCGAGCCCAGGTATTGGTAACGTGGACAATCTATCGATGTTCCCGTTCGTGGGGCCTTGGGACTTACCACTCTGAAACCGCCGGCGGTGGGTTTGACTGGAGTGATTTCCTCAACTGGCACGGCAAGCGTACCACTTGGGTGCGCGATGTGTCAGCCCTCGCGTGGACTTCAAAGTCAGAAATGTTTTTCCTCAACTGCTGTCTGGGTAAACCCGGCATGCGGCCGACCAGTTGAAAATAGGCGAGGGGGCAGAGTGGGGCCGAGTTGTAAAAGGTGGCAACCTTCGCTTGAATCAAAGCGTTGGACCCTATCTATCGTACGTTAGTATATAGTACAAGCGAACAGGAGTCCCGGCTAATGAAGCAGACTCTACGTTGACCGGCGTTTTGAACGACATGCGGTCGCGTGCAAAGCGTGTGCAGTCACTTGCTCAGGGAGTCACTATCCCTAGGACACGCCGTGTATTGGTGTTTCTTTTCCTTATGCAGCGGGAATACTACATTCCCTTGGCGAAACCACCACAGATTCTGCACCAACCGGAGTCCCAGAGGGTTGATCGTTAAACTGCAGTCTTTGGACAACGTTGCCAAGATCTACTAAAGTGGTCGTAGTGCTGGTGGATATGAAATGCCCGCAAGCCTACTCATTTCGGGGGGTACTGGTATACACCTCGGCCATACACAGTATCCGACGTGACCTGGCCAAAGGCCACCGGTGTTTTGTTTTATTTTAGTAGTCTTACCAGATCGGAACCCAAGGGGTGTAGTGTTGTATGTGCCGGGCATGGTCGCAGCGCTGCAGACGAATCTGCGTGCGGGTGAGCTGCCCAGACACTTTACACTGCATTGATTGCGCTCAGTCGTCTAGGCGTCCTTCAGCAAGGGTCTTGCGGGAACAACATTGGACGAGATCGTGCAAATGGGCGACTGGAACACGGAGACGAGGGCACGGTACAACGTGGGGTCTGCCGTTATCAGGAGAGTAGTGAGGATCAGACGGAACCGGGTCTGCGCCAACGGGTCCGACCTACCGTTGTCGCCAACGTTTGTGGAAGACGTTGCCGTTCGTGCACGGAAGTAAAGCTATAAATGACGTAAGTTTGGGTGAGGTGGCTCCACGGTGGTCAGTAAGGGGGTAATAAGTTCGGGTAGAACCACTGGCCGGCGCAGGAGGCCTCATCCAATCCAATACTTACATTAAGTGATCCGTAACGTAGAGAAATAAATCCCCAGTAACATCGACATCCAATCAGATGGATCCAAAATGTGGAACCAAGATTGGAACCACACGTTTGATGAGATTTACTTAAAAACTGTATCAAGTGCAGTCACTTGTACCGCAGCTCCCGGAAAGCCTCGAGAAAACACGAAGAACGAGCTAAACACTTAAGACCGCCTCACCCACCCGACATTAAGTATTAGTTTTGTTCTACAAGTTGCGATCACTTCCAGGAAATGCTGCAGCGCTGAAGGTACCTCGGTCGATGGCACCCCTAGCGCGCGTGGTATATCCACGGGCGAGGACCACCTGCCGGCGTAGGAGGCCTCATCCAATCCAATACTTACATTAAGTGATCCGTAACGTAGAGAAAACATACCACATAATAATATGACTCTTAGTTCACCACGACAAATTCAAACTGCCTGAGTCGCAGCTCCAAACGAAAACACCCTAGCCCAGACGCTGCAACGAAAAGCACAAAGGAAGGCTCGTGCGAGCCTTTATGTGGATGTTTGCGTGGTTCACTCTAGGCGGGAGCATTAGGCGTCTCTCTATTTTGACTTGCGGCCCTTCTAGGCATAGTTCGGGGGTCATCGTCTCCGTTTGCTGATCTCACGATCTCACAAACACTCTCTCTCGTATCATAGCATCTACGACGCCCGGGTCTTACTGCACCTGGTATCTCGCACGAGTACTCGTACCATCTGTGCTTATGTTGTGAGATACGCCGACACGAACCCGCGTGTGGGAGCTGCTTCTAGGTGAATGCGCGCGGAGCCCACGCTAAGCGGAGGCACCCGGTATCTATCTCTGTCGTTTTATGGCCCTTGTACGCGTAAGCCACAGTCCATCGCCCTTCGATTCTCGAATAATATATGAACTCTCATCTCACTATGTACGACGATACGTATGATTCGTAGGGACAGTTCGCACCGGGTATATCTACTTGCACCTGTCATCGGCTTCATGGCCGACTGTCTCTGTGTGCTGCTGCTGCTGTGTGTGATACGTCGTACACAGTCAGGAAAGGATTGCGTCCAACAACACCAATCACAACAACACTCACTCGTACAACTTTTACCGGTGAATCACCAGTATTTTGCCTGGCGATACTCGTTGTTCTGGGCCAACTAGACAGACACGTACGAACGGACCTAGGTCCTGCATTTACTTATACACCATGCTCTTGACTCGGTTTGTTTTTCGGACAAGAAAGGGATCCCTCGTAGTCTGCTCATTGTTGTCATTACTGCTGCTGCGGGACATAATCCTATTCGAAAGCACAGCGCCGTGGGTTGAAATTGAGGGTATGCTCTTGAAAGCGCTCGCATACTAGGTTGTTGATTCAACTGCCTGAAAACGAACTGTTGGATAAATTTGAATTCAAATCACTACGTTTGACGGGTGTTTCACAAAATCGTCACAAGAAATCATATCTTTCGTTTATTTTTAATATGCGAATTCTTTTAGTCTACGTGAATTGTTCCGTACCTGGTACATGTGATACATTTATAAAACCCTTGACCGGACGGGCTGCCCGCCATCTCAGTTCGAAGCAACGGCGCTGTGCCCTCAAGATTGGTTTGAGTCCTGTGACAACCTAGTATTAATTTCGAATACAGGATAGACGCACCATTTGTCGCGTGTCGTTGCTGCAGGAGAACTGAAGCGGAGGTGGCGAAAGACGACGCGGGTTCATGCGTCCCACAGCACATGATTATGTCGTCCGTTTTAGATATCGTATCATACGAGTACTCGTTGTAAATATGAGAATACTACAAGCCATCATGCATTGTAAACTACAGTTATTTCTCCTCTACAGCACAGCAGCGGCAGTACTCGTACTGAATGCGAAACGGCTAGACTTGGAGACAATCGTCTGACCATAGGCGCAAGAACCTTTACCAGGAGCGCATCGAGGGAACCTGTGCCTCTTGCCTATCCCAAAACATCTGTCATGAACGAGCAAGGAACGAATATGGTACGATCGTGCTGCTATCAATAGCTGCTGCAGGCAGCAGAACATCAAGCAAACTGTAAGATTTGGGCGTCGTAGATGCTATGATAAGAGAGAGAGTGTTTGTGAGATCGTGAGATCAGCAAGCGGAGACGATGACCCCCGAACTATGCCTAGAAGGGCCGCAAGTCAAAACAGAGAGACGCCTAATGCTCCCGCCTAAAGCGGGCCACGCAGACATCCACATAGAGGCTCCCACGAGCCTTCCTTTGTGCTTTTCGTTGCACCTTCCGGGCTCGGGTGTTTTCGTTTGGAGCTGCGACTCAGGCAGTTTGAATTTGTCGTGGAGAACTAAGAGTCATATTGTTCTTCGAAAGCGCCAACATTTCATCCCGCTCTCATTCTTCATCCCGAAGTCCAAGAAGTAGGTGTTTACTGCACACTGCCATACATCATATCATTCCCCACCGGAAACCGACTGGCTAGAAAAACGTGACAGTTTCATATCATATTGCAAGATTCCAAAGGCAAATATACGAAATTACAACAGACGGTAGATACCCAGAGGCCACCCCACGCCCCTGACACACAAACCGTCGGCCAACGATCCCCACACAAACAAATCGGGTCAACGATCCTCACTGATCCTCACTGCCCCCCTACATCTGCAATGCTCTGTATCCTGTACCAACCTTCACACTCGTACTGCACACTGCCATTCATATAATTCCCCACCGGAATCCGACTGGCTATTAATAGAAAAAAGTGACAGTTTCATATCTTATTGCAAGAGTCCAAAGAAAAGGCAAAGATACGAAATGACAACAGACGGTAGACGCCCAGAGGCTACCCCACGCCCCTGACACACGAACCGTCGGCCAACGATCCCCACACAAAAAAATCGGGTCAACGATCCTCACTGATCCTCACTGCCCCCCTACATCTACAATGCTCTGTATCCTGTACCAACCTTTACACTCGTGCTGCACACTGCCATATCATATAATTCCCCACCGGAATCCGATTGGCTAGAAACAAGTGACAGTTTCATATCTTATTGCAATATTCCGAAACCAAAGATACGGGCGAGCACCGGGAAAAAACGGGCACCCCAGCCGCCAAATACCTCCCAATCCCTCCACTCCAACCGGCACTGCTCTTGCCCTCCGCCTGTTGTCGGCGGACGGCACCCCCGGCTCGCGGCGTTCCGATGTTCCTCGGCTCCTCCGGTTACTTCGCCGCGATTAAGCTCCTCCCAGTCTCCGTCAGGGTACCGTACCTGCCAGTACGGTGCTTGGAACTCGTAGACCCGTCCCACTGCCACTCCGCTCAGATTTACATAGCGTCGCTAGAACCCGCTGGAACCACCCGCCCATTGTCTTCACGGCTTTTTGACTGCGGGGGGGGTCGGCGGGGCCACGGTCTAGTTGGACCTTCAGCTACTCGCACATGTGAGTGATTACTTTGGCGGTGAACCCCCCTCCTGCATCGCTCTATATTTCCCGAGCCCGAGAGCTGGTCTATGGTAGATTCCAAGTGTGGCTGACTATCTCGGCCGTGTACTCCCCCCCTGCATTGCTATTGAATTACATCGGCACGCCAGACGCTGGCGGAAGCTTATTTTGCTCCGTTTCTCTTCCGTCCTTGGTTACCTTCACGATGGTTGTCGTCAAGCTGTCCTGCGCTCGGCTCGAGGCAATCAATGCAGCACATTCGTGGCGACGGAACGGTGCAGCCAGAAACACGAAGGAGGGTCAAACATGCATCACATGGTTTCTCTAACAGGTCCACAATCGTCACTTTCCTGCCTTTGTTATGCGAAGCATTAAGTGATGCATGCACACTGGTTAGCCTTTCGCTCGATGCCGAACGCATGCATCATCCCTTTACATGAAGTTGACATTTCCCAAACTTTGAACCGTATTGAGCTACTTATATTACACAATGTCGGAGTCCATCGGCAGGTATAGCCGAACGGGTGGTAAACGATTGGGAGACTCCAGTATACCAAGCTCCAGTACATGTAAAGGCACAGCCGGGAAATTATGGTAGCCGTAAAAGTCAGAGGTCACGCGCCACCTCCACGGAAATCGTGGTACTCAAGTACTGTGGCAAACGCCTGTCGCTGTGTTGTTGACGGACCCAAAACGAGTAAAGTGCCGTGTGGATAACTCAACGAAAGCCTACAAAGTGCGCGTTCGGCGACAGAAAGGCTTTTTACAGGACGAGCTGCAATATTTACGAGGAATGTATACCCTTCTAAACCACCGTCCCGCCGTATGATTGACCACCGAGAAGGTAATGGCGATGGTTGGCAACCGTCTATAATAATAGTGTATCATGACCAATCTATCATACCGTAAGGACAACACGCCTGATTTCTTACTGCACTTCACTGCTGATGTGTTGATGCGTTTGCTATGTTGCGGTGATGCTACACCACCTCTTGTGCTGGCAGCGACATGGCAATGCAGTTGTAGGTGGTGGTGCTGTACTGCGCTGCCGACAGAAAGCTGCTAAACGGGCAGACAAGTACTGCATGCGGTCGTTATGCACACTGGAATGGCGTAATTGACCACTGCCAACGATAAATAGTTCGATACGTTTCTACCTGGGCAAGTACGTTCAAACCCAGGATATAAAGTTAAATTGATGGGACACACCAAAACATGCGACTGACGTGTTCTACGATAGAGGTAGCATTTTTTGGCGTTTTTATTTTCTGGATGACGGGGCTCCTTAACCCAAAATCGTCGGAATGTCATTCTATTTTCGCAATATGATTTTATGTGTGGATGGGCCACGGGTTTGTTCATCGCATTGCACTTTCAGTTTGCTCAAAGTTTTTTTTTTGGCGAGGTATAGAGCTCCTCAAGTGAGAAGCTTAAGAAAACAAATGGGAACCTCTATCGTAGAATGCGTCGACTGCAGTACTTTAAGTAAGTAAATACAGTAGAGGCGTAGTCCATCTACTGCTGCCCATTCACCACTAACTTGCAGCACAGCGTCAGTCATGTGACGTAAACATCGTTCCTAAGTCAAATACAAGGTACATGATCTGGGACAGGACATTATTTCTTGCACATGTGAATATCACGCCTGTAATAATATGATATATGTGAGGCAGGACATGGTATCTTGCACCCCCCCGCCTTTTGCAGCCAACGGCTCACAAAAAGAAAAAACAAGAGATCAAAATACAGCAGCGCGTGGTCTTCATGAAATTTTAACAGCAAATATAACAGCTGCTGTGTTAATAATACGTTTGTGTTGAACCTGTACGCATGGGTACGGCTAGCTTTACGTGTACACGAAATACGAGAATTGCTCCAGAAGGAAGAAGCAGCTCATAGCTGGCATGCTCATATTATTTACACTCTAGTAAAACGAACGTGATTATTCTTGTGTACTGTATTGTGCGGCCACGATAGCCCAGAAAAGGGACAACGGGAGCCCGAGAAAGGGGTATTCTTGTAGCTTCTGTTCAGTACGATCCGATAGGACTTTGGATTCAAGAGCACATTTGGTTTTTCCATCGCATGCATGCGTTTGTTGGTGAACGAACGATCATGATGAACGATAAGCATACAGACGGGCAGGACGGGCGACAGACGGACAGGGAACGAGCAGCAGACGTGCCTGCATGCGATTTAAGACCAAACGTAGCACTGGTTTTAAGTACAAGCGGACACGTAAATTACAGATTTCCAGGTAGCCACACCTAACACCCAAAGCTGTCCATCTCTCCGTCTTCTGAAGAGCCAGAGACTCACACAACAGCATGCCGATATGTCACGGTAGGTACCATCGTTGAGCATTGGGCAGGCATGCACCAGGTATGATTCAAACCCCCGCAGTGTACAAGACTTAAACATACCTGACATGCGAGCCCCTATGTACACATATACCGTGGTACGTATAGTCTATTTGTTTATAGTCTATTTTTTCGATCTCACAGTTGAAGTGTATTCTTTTCATTTTCTCAGTCTAACAATATACCGGTACAGCAGCATGATATACATACCGGAACACCAACACGGTATACATATGCACATCAGCATGCGCCAACAATCATACCCCCCGTACAAATTATACGTGCAAGCGCCGTGCATTTATGCAAGAACGTACCCGACAACAGGTACGCTGCCACAAGAATAAAAAACTACTGCACCAGTAGATTATCCGTAGTTATACCAGGTACAAGGTATAACATAACGAAACAGTAACGAGGATATAGTTAGAGTATATACTTACAGTAGACTGGTAATACAGCAGTCTACCAGGGTAAAGCGTGCTGCTCTATGTACGTTTCGAGTATATATGAATATGATACGGCCCATAGTGTTCGTTGGTCAACACCTGGTACATTTGATACTTATTTCGAACCTACTGCAGTAGGTCGCGGGATCTTCTGTGTCGTTTACGTCTGGTACCTATTTTAGGCTACCAATACTATCAATAGTGTCAATGCCAGGTTTGCTGTTTAGCTCTACGACTGCTTAGCTCTAGTGCTATAACACTGTTAATAGTGTGTACGCAGAGCGGTGAACGACAGGCCAAAATAATATATTCCATGCGCACCACCCCCCCTATATGTTTGTGGTGGGGTATCAA
>JBBMKB010066276.1:0-15186 GCA_037833945.1 Alaria marginata
TGTGTCTGTCTGTGATCGGGTTGCCTCGGAGTTGCCTGATGTGTTCCTGAATTGTTGTTTATTTGCTGGAAAATGCTTGTGAACTTGCTTCACATATGCACTTGGTCAGAAAAGTGCCCTAGTGCACATTTTAGGAAAATCCACTTTTTTTCACGGTGGTCTGCAGGATTAAATACGTCACTCGCACGCTATTTATGGTCTACGATATGACTATGAAAAATGGGTAACATCTGTATTATACGAGGATATCATAGCGGCTACCCTGAAATAGTACGTACGTGCAAGGTTTCGTAGATGTGCACATAAGTTTTTCAATTTTTATGCTAGCAGCTACTCATACAGAGCGACGATTCATCTTTTCTTCTTTACGATTCTGCTTCTACTGCTGCTGCTGCTGCTGTTGATGCCGCCGCCGCCGCTGTGCGTAGCTCTCGCGTACTCCCACTACTACCTCTGACGTACAAGAACCATATGGGATACAAAGTGTGAACAAATCGACGATTTTTTTTTTCTTCTTTCTCTCCTGCTTCTGCTTCTGCTGCTACCACCGCTCGCTATGCATAGCTCTCACGTAAAAACGACGGTTCATCTTTTCTTCTTTTCACTTCTGCTTCTACTGCTGCTGTCTTGCGTCACCTCCTTAAACTGATATAATTCGTACTGCAAAAAATAGTTAACCTTTTCGTACACAACAACTACATTTTTCTTAGTAAGCTTGAGGCTATTACTTCCATTAATTGCAGCACATAATAACTGCAATTGGCTTAATAGCCCCAACCTTACTACGAAAACTGTAACTAAATGTGTTCAGAAACGGCCACTCCGAAGGAAAGCCTTGTACACTACTATTAATACGTATCTTGTTGTAGATGCGGGGAAGTGCAACATTCGGAACGACTGGGTTTATTCCTTCTCACCGGTGCATTGTATTCAAGTTGTAACTACTAATAACTTACGACCAAGGTATCGGGGAACGTTTAAGGAAACATTGCGAGGAACGCTACTATGTAGAACGGACTGTCGGCCAGTACGACAACCCGTAGAGTACATCTGACTGTTCTTAAGGTTGATGTGGTGGCGTGTGTATCAGACCAATGCTGATGTGTGCGCGATGTCAAGCCCACTTGTCGATGGTCGGCGAAGGTACGGCTTGACGATTAAGGCAAACGCTTTAGCTCACTGTAAGGTGAACTCGTTCGTAGGGCACCAAGCTCTCTCGTATCATTCATGGTGTAGACTCATGACGTTGATGGCCTGAGGCCGGTGTATTGATATTATACGTCCCACAGAGTGCACTGATGAGGGACTGAACGCAAGCGACTGGGTAGGCGCGTGATGTACCTGTCCCTTGATCATGAATAAAACCAAAACACCCATGACCCTAATACAAGACTCCCTAACCTTATGGTTGTTCAACAACTAGTATATAAAGGTACGTAATCGTGATGGCCCTACGGTATTGTTTTTAGCCGGTCCACAAGGGTACTGATCTCGACAGTCCAGATCAGGTCTACGTACGATACACGGGTAGATCAAACATTGTATCGGTGCTGTGTATCACGTATAGGGACCAGGTACTATGCACACTACCAAGCTACGTACGGCATGTACTCAGGGGGATTAGGTAATAATGTACTACAGCAATGCTACAACTCGCATGATGCTATGCTGTTGCTGCATGTACGTACTACCAGATATATATTTGTGTTATCTAGCATTGATTAGATGGCTACACTATTACTACTGTAATGAGTAACATCTTTAACACCCGTAGCATGGACACTGTCCCAAAAACATCTGGTGAAGGCCTCGCCCACCTCCATAACTCCTTTAATATTTCTACTCATTCTTATTTATTATCTTTCTCTTTTTCTTCTTTTTCTCTTCTTTGGTTTCCTACTATTTGGTCGCAAGCGCTTATTCCCAAACTATCTGTTTTTTCTTTTCATCACAAGTGATGTTCACAGACACTTCGTTGTCGCCTCTCAAGCTCTTGTCACAGATTGAGAGCCTTTACAGCGCATCCATATCTGACAGATTATGAGCCTCGACCATTGACCGACACATCGACTAGGACCCAACAACGGTTTCCTGCTGAGTTCGTGACGCGTTTCTGAGAAGTTCGACACGGAGGCATCACATCGACTACGTAAGGTATATTCGAGAGAAGAACCTGCTTTAACGCTCCGTGCCTGAAGCAGGTAAGGAAACTGCTAGCGCTACCACGCGAATAACAGGTGAGGAGTCCGGTTTGGTGCTGTTATACGCGCGAAGTTTTCATTGAACCGTTCCTTCAAGCTACCATGTAGTAAGGAAGTACGTACAAGTATTTGTCCTCGTGCAATTTTTATAATACGACGGGAAGACCAAACAAGCTGCAAGGTACAGCAAGTTCATTGCCAAATCGGCTACTCAGCCTAATACGGTGGAACCATCCTCAGCCCAAACGGGGCATCTCCAGAATCTCTTTTTACGCTTTCACGCTACGCGCACGTGCCAGACTCAGAGATACGGAGTAATACTCTTCACGCAACTGCTTTCACGTTTTCACGCCTAGAAATATGTCGCTAAACTGCTATCACCCCACTACGCGTACAGCGAGGTCTAAACTGCTGTCAAGCTTTCACTCGAGCAGCAAGATATACGACCATCATCACGGAGAAATCTCTCAAAATTCAAACATGCGTCACGGGTATTGGCTCACAACATTAAAACGTCTCGACGCATGTACAGCAGTAACGACCCGCTCAAGCTACAGACAGCCAGATTCTCGAGTTCAATATTGTTTTTCAAGCATGAGATCGATAGGGACATGTTTCCTTGCACACAAATACTCTCGGTGCAACCTGCATCTCACGAACCAGTACGACAACAGCGCGTTCATGGTTCTGCGGTAGATAAAATACGACAGTAGTAGCCGTTCCCCTCGTTTTGGTCTACCACAAGGCCAGCTCATCTTCAATTGCAGTGCTCAAGCCAGCACCACCTTCGACAGCGCGTACACCACGATCTTGCGGGCGAATAAGTCACATCGTTAAGGGATAGGGGTCGTTTTCACCAAAATACTTGCAACTGCAACGCCCACGACTACTCGTACAAAAGCAGTACGAGTACCTGCGAGATCTGGAGCGCCGACTTAAACCTCAACAGCAGCGACCTCTTCAGCGACCAAAACGACAACAGTTAACAGCTCCACCGTCAATCGGGGACTTAGCCTGTTCGTAAGATCGCAAGCCGGATGGCCTGACCGCCTCGCAGTCAGATGATATTCTTTAGAATCGTTGTATTAGAGTGCAGAGCAGGGGACGGAGAGCACAGAGCAACAGCTCGAAGAGCAGCTCGTAGAGTAGAGTAGGGTAGAGTAGAGTGCCTCCTCTCCCAAACATCTCAAAACCAATTTGCATAATAATGACGCCTCTGAAGTTTACGCAAACCCTACCACATAAAACCGTCATTTTCTGTTCAAGTCCAAATCAACACCCTCCCTGGCTCTTCACAGCAATGACGAGACCAAAAGGGCACTCCTACTTAGATGGGACTTAACAACAAACAAAACCAGTTCCTCAGGGGGAAACCCGGACAACGGGAAAAAAACCCTGCATGACATATATGCTCCAAACGATTGCAACAAAAACAACGGCCGCATTCCTAACGATGACCATGGCCAGAAACTAGTAGATCAAGTGTGCCCTACTAACCCATGGTCGTCCAAGTAACCTGGGATGGCGACCTGACAAATATTATTTGCAACTCTCAAACATGGTACCAATCAGTAAAATCTCACAACCCTTACTCACCCTCCAACGGCAGATTCAGCAAGAACCTACGATGATATTAGAAAGGGGTCGCAGCAAGGGATTCCGTCCGAATATCCGCGTGCTGCTGATACGCAGCGACAAGCCGAATATCGATCTTCCTCGAACGAAGTAGCTCTCTGTCGATATTTTACAAGGAGTGGCACAGGGATGTACGTTATAACCCAACATGTTCAAGATATATATTCATGACATGATAGTAGCAGTCGAATCAGCAAAGTAGGGAGTCACCGTGGAAGAAGATACGGTGTCGAGATTGATGTTTGCGGATGATTTCGTGTGGGTATATCTGAAACACCCGAAGGACTACAAAAACAAATTGCGAAGGGACTAGATGTCAAAATAATGGTGCGTGTCGAGGCTCTGACTCTGTGATAAGAGCTGCAGAGTGGCACCGAAGTGTCTGTGAAGATCACTTCTGGTGAGAAGAAAACAAAATTTAGTTTGGAAAAGGCGCTTGAGGCCAAAAGGTAGAAAACCACAGAAGAGAAAGAAGAGAAGAAGAAGGGGAAGAAGAAGTAAGGAGGAGAAGAAGTAAGGAGTGGTAAGGAGTGATCAAGGTGGGCGAGACCGCACGTGATCAGATCATGTCGGGACAATACCCATACTACGGGTAGATGTACTCTATACTCTATACTATATACTCTATACTCTATACTCTATACGGGTCGTCGTGCTGGCCGACAGTCCGTCCTATAGTAACGTACCTTACAATGTTCCCTGTAACGTTCCCTGGTACTTATGGCAGTAAGCTAGTTACATCTTGAATACAATCACAGCAGTGAGAAGGAATAAACCAAGTCTCTCCGCATTTTGTAATTCCCCGCATCTAGAATAAGATACTTAGTGTACTCATTGGTAATGACTACCAGGTACGGATCAACTAGATACTAGTGGACTGTAGAGTCCATTTCCCAATACGCCCCCGTTGATGAGAAGCCAGTGCTAGAGGAACCAATTACTCGAAATAATAAACACAAATTCTACGACATGTTCGAACCTTGGCAGGAACAGCTGGAATTTAAATGAAATCGTGACACTTACTTAGAGAATCAAAATTCGAATGGAACAACACATTCAGATTTGTGTAAGAGTAGCTGAATTATGGACGTAAACATGTCGCAAAATACGCGTGGTGTATTACCAGCGAGAAATACTCTAGAAACGAAGCGCAAACCAGTCTGTTGGGTATTCGACACGCCCCCTGAATTGATATCTAGAACTACATGATACCGAAGACAGTAGAAACCTGTGGACGCTTGTCCAGTACAGCGAAAACGCGTACTTTTCAGTGTGTGTGCGTACGTACTCGAAAGAAAGCCTACGAATAACGATAGTACGGCAATAGACTACGGGTGTATGTAGTCGTATCACAAAAGCGATACTCGTGATGATGCTGTTTTGATGACCGGCGAATTATGTCCTAGACAAATGCAACGGAAAAAGTATCTGCTGACCTATACTGCGCCCCCTCAATTGAATCATAGAACAGAGAAGAAATCGAAGAAAACCGAATAGAAACTGTTGACGTAATACTATGTGTCCAGCGCCATACTGCAATGTGCATTTACTATACAACATTCTGTTTTGTGAGCATGTATGTATGCTTCACTTACTCAAAATAAAGAAACTCGAGTCAAAGAACAAACCTGCAATATGGGTGTGCCACATACATCGAGGTTTGACAGCAGGTACATACTACTCGAAGATAATGCCAAACATAATCTCAACAACATGCCCCAGGTACCGACGTAAGAGCCGGGTACCACGTCAGTCATACGACCTCGTTGTATGATAGAGGGTCATACGTACTGCACAAGTCGTACAGTTATACGGAAGCACTCGTACGAATGCAAAATTGTTATGCCCAAATAAAGAAGACGTTAACAAACAGCCCCGCGATTACAAAAAACACTAATATGGAAATGCAGTAACCTAGCTCTTGCTGCTGAAGGCTGTCCTAGTCCCTGCTGCGTTGGCAGTGATTGTTGCTGTTGCTGCTTATTGTTGCTGCTGGTGCTGTTGTTGTTGCTTCTGGTACTGACGATCTTCGTGGCTCTGCTGTGTTGTTGTGAAAAAGAAGAAGAAAGGGTCTGATAGATGTCGATGGCAATGATGATGACGACGTAGAGCTGATAAGGATATGACGACCTGTTCGCTCATGGTCGTCGCGCCTTGGAAGTGCTTGTAGAGGGAAACCTCCTGGCTGATTTTGCGGTTGTTTCAGGCTGTCCTGGTTGGTCTGGTTAATAATTACGCGGCGCAATTAAAAAAACAATTGCTCTCCGAAGACCATAGAATGAAGGCCGTATATAATGTCGGAACGCCCGATTCGTTGAAAACATGAAGCTTGGACCGGAGGTAGCATGAAAGCTGGTTCCTTGTAGTGATGAAGATCCCACGAACCATGTAGCTCGTCCGAACTCTGCTCGAGATGGCCTTGATCATATGCACGGTGAAGCCTCTGGTGGGGTCGTTGCTGAGCTGGCGTTGTGTGAGCTGGTGGTTCGCGATACATCCTTGTCTCAGTTTGGAAAAATTGAAGCATGAAGCGCCAACTTCCGAGAAACTGCTCGGTAGGACGAAGGTTACGTTCCATCGCGTACCATGACACTAGGTTAGCCCCTGATTGACGGTAGAGATGCTATCGTTGCGGTCACTGGAGTGACAGCTGCTGTTGTTGCAGATGGCGTTGATCCAGTTGTGGCAGGTACTGATGTTGTAGAAATTGGCGTTTCAGCTATCGCAGGTACTTGAAGATTCCTATTCCCGCACAATGTGACGTATTCCCCCGCAAGACCTCGGTGTACGTGTTGTTGATGGCGTTGCTGGCTGGAGCACTGCAATTGAAGACGACCTGACGTTGTTGTAGCTCAAAACGAGAGTAACGGCTAGTGCCATGTTTTGTCCCCCGCAGGACCGCTAACATGCTTTTGTCGTGTTATTTCGTAGGATACATGTTGCAACAATAATGCTTCGGTGCAAGGGGGTTCGTCCCTGTCAATGTCATGCATGAAAAACAATGCTGAACTTCACAACCTGGCTGTCTGCAGACTGAGCTGGTCATTGCTGATGTGCGTACGACGAGACGCCCTTTTTACATGAGCAAAGACCCGTGACGCATGTATGAGTTCGGAGAGAATTCTCCGTGATGATGGTCGTTTATCTTGCTGCTTGCGTGATAGCTTGACAGCATTTTAGACCGTGTTGTATGCGTAGTAGCATCACAGAAATTTAGCAACAGAGGTCTACGTGTGAAAACGTGATAATAGTTGCGTGAAGCGTAGTACTCGGTATCCCCGACTCTAAGACGTGCCTTGTAGCGTGAACGCGTGAAAGCTGATGCTGGAGAGGCTCCATTTGGGCTAAGGATGACTTCCCCGTCGTTAGGCTGAGTAGCCGATTTGCCAACGACCTTGCTGTACGTTGCAGCTTGTTTAGTCTTGTCTGAAAGCTACACGATGACAAATACTTCTACGTACTTCGTCCTACGTGGTAGGTTGCAGAAACGGTTATAATGACCACTTCGTGCGTATGATAACGCGAAATCGGACTCCTAACCTGCTAAACGCGTGATAGTGCTAGCAGTTTCCTTGTCTGCTTCGCGCACGGAGCGTGAAAACAGTTTCCTCTTTTGAACATTCCTGACGTAGTCGATGTAATGCCTCTATGTCGAAGCTGATCTTGGTTTTTGAAGAAATTCCCAAACCTCCTCCGCACCAGAGGAAATGCAGAGCGTTCCTCGGACTTCTCGGAAACGCGTGACGAACTCAGCGAGACGCCGTTACTTGGTGCCAGTCGATGTGTTGATCAATGGTCGAGGCTCATAACCTGCCAAAATAATGATGCGTGTCGAGGCTCTGAATCTGTGATAAGAGCTGCAGAGTGGCACCGAAGTGTCTGTGACGATCACTTGTGACGCGAAGAAAAAAGCAGAGAGTTTAAAAAAGGCGCTTAAGATAGAAAAAACCACAGAAGAGAAGAAGAGAGGAGAAGAAGCAAGGACAAGAAGGAGAAGTAAGGGGAAATGGAGGAAGGGGAGTAAGGAGTGATCGAAGTGGGCGAGACCGTCACCTGGTCATCTCGGGACAATGCCCATGCAACGGGAAGATGTACTCTATACGGGTTGTCGTGGTGGCGGACAGTCCGTTCTATAGTAACGTTCCTTGCAATGTTCCCTGCAACGTTCCCCGGTACTTATGGTAGAAAGCCAATTACGACGACAATACAATACAGCAGTGAGAAGGAATAAACCAAGTCTCTCTGCGTACTTTAATTCCGGCATCTAGAATAAGATACTTAGTGTACTCATTGGTAGTGACTGCGAATCAACTAGATACTAGTGGACTGTACAGTCCATATTCCAATAGCTCCTACGGACCGAAAACTCGAGGTTTTGTACATTGTTTTTTACTGTGGCATTTTTGGTAACTACAGGTACATTAGAAAAAACTGCCCGTTAATGTCATTTCCATTTCGAAATGCCCCCAACTGGCGGAAACACAAACGTTCTAATTGTGGAGAGTGGTGGGGGACACTGCCCCTTTGCCACGACGTGGGATGCTTCCGCAGTTTTCTGTTGCCACAACGTCGAAACCCCCCACGTTTTCCACAAAGAGGGAGACCACCTCATTCTGCCACGGAGACCGAGCGCTTCTCTCTTTCCATGAGTCGCCCCCACCCTCTCCCACCGCCACAAGACCAAGCCCCCTCGACTACCCATCGATGTAGGTAGGGATCGACACTGCTCTTATAATTATGCGGGCGACCCGTCACTTGCCATAAGGTTGGGAACCCGCCCTCTTTGCCGCAATATGACGAACTCCTCCAGTCCCCCTTTGTCACAGCGTGGGGAAAAACCCCGTTATGATAAGGAGGAGGAGAACCTCTTCGTGCTCGAGCAGGAGGGGGACTCCACCGCCTTGACACGATGAGAAAGCCCCTCTCTCCTGACATAAGGTGAGGGACCCATCCCGCTTGCCGATAGGGGGGGGTGGGGTTTTCCTCATCAGGTACAAGGGGGTATATCGTACTCCGCATCCACAAAGTGAGGGAACCCCACTCCGTCGCCAAAATCGCCAGGAGGGGGGGACCCTCCTATTGGTTTGTAACAACAATGGTGACCTCCTCTCGGACCAGACGGTGCGGGCCCCCTCCCCTCGCAATGAGAGGGGGGGCTTTCACTTTTCAAAAGGTGTGGGACTCAACCACCTATGTTTGCAAGGTAGGGCACTCTCCGCGTTGCCACAGGGTGAACACCGCCACCATTGCCACAGCGTGGGAAACTCAGCCTCATGCCACAAGGTGGCTGACCACGCCCAGTGCCATATCATTAAGGACTCCCGCCGTTGGCGACAAGGTGAGGAACAGCCCTTTGTCACTGCAACGCGGAAAACCTTCTTTCTTTCCAGAATATGTGGAGTTTTCCCCCTCCCTTTGTATGGGAGCCTCCTCCATTCCTTCGATGCCGCAGCGTGGGGAACCCCCCTCCCTTCGCGCATCGAGGGAGACCTCCCTCCTTGTCGAGAAGTTGGGGATTCCCTGCCTCTGACGCTAGGTGGGGGGAGCTCACTCCTCTTGCCACAACGTGCGACACCCCTTCTCTAGGAAAACGACATTCCCCCTAGACACAAGGTGGACAAGTCTGTCAGGACATCTTCCCCATATTGGGCAGATTCGCCTCCTTCACCACAAGGTGGGGCTTACCCTCTCTTCTCGTATGGTGGGGAACTCCTCCCTCGCCACAACGTGAAGGATTATCCCTGTCGCCACTACGTGTAGGACTACCCCCGTCGCCACAAAGTGTGGGATTCCCCCCCGTGGCTTACTAAGACAGGCGGTGAATTCGAATAGCTGTCGCGATGCGACTGCCTTTCTTTGCGATGTTGGCATGTCCGGAATTAACCTATTGCAAGAGGAATCAGTGTTATACTGACAGTGGGCGTTCGTAGGGTAAGAGCGTGTTTTCCTTGCATGCGCGGGTTCTCTGACGGCAATTAATTGTGTATGCGGGTGGCGATACTATGGATCGGCACACGTGATACATAAGGCAAAGAGCAACCAGATTCAAGCTTTCCCCCGGTTGCTGAGTTTGGCGCTGGCTTGATTTCAGTGATAAGCGAAAAAGAGGTCCCAAATCAAACGCGGGCTGACACACCTCGTGGGCTCGTGAGATAGGTGCAGTCGAGGGGCGTTTTCATTCCGACCGAGCTCGTGACTATTGTCCTAAGCAAGGCGAGTTCGTAGCCTGAAGTGACCTCTTCATGATGTCGTGTCGTGGATTAGTGGATGTCGTGTCGTGGATTAGTGGCCACAAAACTTCCACGGGCACTGTCCTCGGATAGACACTCGAAGCACGGCCAACCTACACTTTACAAGTTGTGGCTAATATAGGGTTGGTCTACTTTTCCCATTTCGGCATCGCTGGCAAAAATGTTTAACTTCGCTCGTACATAAAATCATTAAAAATGTCCTTCAGATCGAGATGTATTCCACTGTGCGCTGCTACCGACACGGGATTAGTACGACGTCGAGGGGAAAGTAGCCTTGACAGGGCGTGTATACAGTGGTATTCAAACTTGACAGCCAGACGCTTGTCATATTTGGCAACCCTTCATGCAAGACCAGATACGAGAAGCATTTCCCCTACCTTAAAACAGTTGATACATCGAACGAAGCATATCTTATAATTTTTCGGGTGCACTCTGCGCTCGTGCACCTTTCCAGGAAACCCGGGCGTACGAAATCTTCTTTAAAACCCAACAACTTCAGATCGCCCCCGAGTCTTGGCCCCGAGCTATGCTTCTGACAGGAAAGTCAATAACCCCCTCGCGACCCCTAACAGCTTATCCGATGCCCACCGCCTAGATTTTCCCCTATTCAGATCGTCTACGCCCGTCTACGTCGGGAAATGCTGCTGTACAGGGACCAGTGCGTCCCTCTACCCTACGACTGATTAAGAGGCAAGGCTTTGATTGATTCGCGATGCATCATGCCCACAAACTTGCTAGTGGTTCCGCATTATTTTCTATTTTTATTTATTTTAAACCTATACTTTCTGCCTCGGCGTAGAGGCCAGTTTCACCCTCAATCAGAGGAACATCAAACAGTAGAAATTAATTCCACACAGGGACAGGGCAGAAACGCGCCCAGAATCCTGGTGAAAGGCGCCTCAAAAACGATTTGCCTTCTGCAAAACTTAAACCTAGCGGACTAGAAAACAAATCCGTCTCGGGCCCGTAAACGACATGGGCGGCTGATGAACTCCCCGCTATTCCCCCTCGACTATGGTGCGCCAGCTCAGCGTTTAACACCTACCTCGTACGGTTTTACATCCCAGCCATAAATTACAACGAATGGCGACGATCTCAACGGAGACCTGAATAGTAAATTTCCACCCCACACAACAAAATCTGTGAAGGGTACACGACGTGCCCGCCCCGCTACAGAACGATGCAGATTATCCTCGCCTATGAGCGAGGAATATAAAAGGAAACGCTATGTTCTGGTGTCCCACACACGGACCGGGGCCACCATTTGACTCTTGGTAGAACCAACCCTGACCCTAAGGTAAATAAACGCCAAAACATATGACCGCGAGACCAGATCGCACAGCCGCTGAACTGAATGAAGGTAAGCCCATGAGTATTCTAACAAAAATTAACGAAAACAAAAAATGCTCCAAAAATCCTTGCCATAGTAAACGGGTCGATCAGCCCCTGAGAACCACCATCATTTGACGGACGACGATTGCCCTCTTACATCCACACGTATGCGCCATCGACATTCCGTTATCGTTGGGTCTCTACCCTGACAATATCGTACACGCCAGACCTACCCACACAGCCGCACTGGCCGCCGACAACGTCACGAATAGTCTATTATTCATACAACAAATATCGCGCCTTATCCTAGACTCATTCTATGATAGAGGTTCACCATTTGCTGAAGCTCTTCTCACCTGAGGCGCTCTATACCCACACCGAAAAACATAGTTTGAGCAAAGTGAAAGTGCAATCCGATCAACTAACACGTGGCCCACCAATACCCAAAAGCATAAAGCATATTGCAAAATAGAATGGGATTCCGATGTTTTTGGGTTAAGCTAAGCAGCCCCGCTGTCCAGAAGAATAAAAAACGCCAAAAAGTGCTTCCTCTATCGTGGAACACGTCCCTAGTCAATCTCGACGCCTATCACGTACAACAAAAGTAGGGAAAAGAATAGCGCGTACTTGCAAAACTATGTAGTACACTAGTGACACACAACACTCGCCGTCAATAACAAGTTGGAGGGGGTCGCGGTTAATGCGCCAGCGGTGTCCGTAAATAACTTACAGCCAAATTCTAAAAGAGTGAAAATATATTAAGTTTTTGTTTCCTCTGCGTGCTCCGTGCCTGGGAAACCCGCAAGACAGGGACCAACAAGAATAAATATGGGCTGCAGTGCGGGCCGATATAAAACATGTAAAGGCAGGAACAACGACCAACTGCATGATGGGCCGCAGAGTCTCCTGCGTATCACGTGTAAAGCATGTCCAGTCGACGTGGCCGAGTCAAACCCGCCTCACATGAAATCTACGACACCTTACACAGTTTGTGATGGGAACACGGCGAGGCTAGAACCACTGACCGGAGTTTGGTTCCCAACTCCCTCGAACGAGATCACACCAGACACAAAGAAAAAAACGGGTGGAATGCCAAAGGTTCGTGTTCGACGAGCGACCCGACTCGGGAAGCCCTACTCAGCCCGCAAGCTTGTACCTACCACTACGGGATGATACCCTAATTTACTGGGTGAACATGTAACGGCTGAAGTAGAAACCACAAAACGCGACCGCACGCAACCACATCTCCCTGCGTTGGATCGACCGGGAGGGGTGCTAACGCGGTCTATCTCAAGCACCACGGCGGATATCTATGTTTCCGCTGTCGCACGTTCCCCCATGCGTTAAGAAGTCGAGGTTGCTTTGTAAGATTCCCCCGACGTCGATGTTTTTCGAATCGGACCTCATGATCGACTGGTCGATCGAGCAGGTGTAGCGAGGCTTCACGAGCGGAATTTCCCAGATGGAGGCAGTCCTGAATAAATGCTGCGACACCCAGGTTTGAGGGTCAATGAACCACACCCCACTAGTATTCCTGGAGTACGAAAGGGCCGCCATCAGCTGTAAAACGAGGGAAACAGCAGGCAGGGGAAGGAAAAAGCAGCAAGTACCAGGCACATATATCAGACGACATCCTCATGGTTGAAGGTTTCCTGTATAGTTCTTAGCACGTCGTGACATGCGCTTAATGTGTAAAGCAATTGCGCATCTGGCGACCGCAGAACGTACGTCACCCCTTCAGGCGGTCGCAGGGAGGTGGAGTAAAACTAAACTCAGCACGCATGTCACCTTTTGTTGGAGGCGGGCGCCGAGCTTACACAAGGATAATCAAGTGCTAAGATGTGGAATTTGAGGGAACACTATTGATACCACAACTATCTTACCGGGGCTTTTGTCGGCCGAGACTGCAGCCACGGTAGTCAAGGTACTACGATGCGTTTACGGAACCACCTCTCATAGACGCTTACCTGAGGGACAGCGGACATGTCACGTGTCTTCACGTAACCCTTCATGGCCTCAATCGCACCACCATCCCCATCACGATCTTGGTGGCTTGGGTCCAGTCCGGACACCAGCACCTTGCGGAGGTCAGCGTTGGCCCCCACCGGCAGGAAGAGGTCGGTGTTGAACGTGAAAGACGGCGATTCAAACCCGAGTACCTTCGTGGTCTGCTTCGCAAGCTCGCGGTCGACATGGCTCACTTTAGCGTTTCCGTGGACCACCAGGAGGTCTCCACTGGGGGAATGCGTGTCCTTAGACGTGAACTGTCTTGACACTACAGAACCGCGCTGCATGTAGAAAATGAGGCTTGTATCGACGCCGCAGAAAATGTCGGCATTCAAGCTTGCAGTGAAGGGATCCTCTGTGGCGTGAACCGTAACGCCGGGAAGACCACCGACGGCCCTGAGGGGGTAAACACAGTCATGAGGGTCAAATGTTAAGTCACACAAGGAAATCATATTTCTGGATATTATGAGGGTCAAATGTTAAGTCACGCTAGGAAATCATATTTCTGGATATTCGTCGGGCATTGCATTTTGCGATCGGCAACCGAAATCGGTACGCACAAGACCAGACGATGGCGTCGAATCCTCAACCCTGGCTCGTATACGAAGTTCCCGAGAGGCACTTTAACATTTAAACGCGTGTCCGAAAAGAAGAAAATCCTCGTCAAACATTGGATCACCTTTCGTACGCCTCGAACCCTGCGTTGTCGGCCGCAACCGCCACGGTCACTCCGGGAAGGAACTGGAGAACGCTCATCACCGCCACCTCAACTTGGTCTACCTCGTCCAGATGTCCGGCGATAAATGCGCACAGATTTCCACGAACTAGATCGTTCGTGTACGGAAGAACCGTTGCGTCGGCGAACATGGACTGCGCGTCCTCCACCTCGGAGACAACGAGTGGCAAACCACGTGAATCGTTCTCCTTCGTGGACGCCGAGAGACGGCGGGAAGACGATGACTCGTACGCCGTAACGGGCATCACCGTGTCACACCTAAGCCGATACGGAGTACAGTTGACAGATTCAGGTACGCGACACATAATACGTTCAGGATTCCATCATGACTGCTAACGCGTGTGAGGCCTATACAACACAGCACTAAGTATGCCGCGTCTGAAAATCGGATAGTGTGATCTGCGATCGTCTTTCACTCGTTTTTCGATTACTCCCTTGTTCCAATTCACACATTTGACACATGCTATAGAGGGTCTTAATAGGACCCTTTTGCTTTCGAGGGCTCCTGACATGAGGAGGTCTTGTCCCCACCCCAAAGCGGACTTCGAGAAAATTGAAAGTGCTACCCGATGGCCTCTCTCATGGCCAAGGTATACAAAACGTTCGTATTGCACAAAAATAGTGACATTCCAACGATTTTTTGTTAAGGAGCGCCGTTTTGCGGAAACAAAAGATTCCAAAAGTGATATTAACAGTATCGTGAAATGCGTGGTGGTGTAATGGCACAAACCGACAGACCAGATGAACCAGAGTGCAACATGACAAAACACATGAACCAGAGTGCTTGTGTACGAGAACATCTACGTCGCCCGCTGGGAAGATCTAAACAGCGTTGTGGCGCGACTTACATGATCGCGCGGTCATCGGGGTCATCGTTGGCAATAGCCCTGTCACGGTCGATGTAGCAAACACGGCAGTAGTCCCCGTGACGACCGTCCCTCGCACTGCAACCGTTCGTGCCGTACGGGTCCCCGTCAGCGCACGACTCGTCGCACACGCGTCCCCTGTAGCCGTTGACGTTTGT
>JBBMKB010066287.1:0-29156 GCA_037833945.1 Alaria marginata
GTGCGGGCGAGGCGGGGGCACGCCCCGGCGAAGAAACGGCGCGGAGAGGCGGTCGGAGGCGGCCGGGATCCGCGGCCTAAGAAAAGTTTCAGAATTTCTAAGGACTATCATAGGTATATTTATACCAGTGAAACACTACGTACGTATGGTATACAAGGCGCTTCGCTCCGCGGGCTGCATCCGCCCGCCACGCTACAGTACGCGACAGACCATAAAAAGAGGAAATTAAATATTGTGAGAGGAACACACGGCTCTCGTTTGTCAGACTCGAGAATACGATGCGATGAGGAGGTCAACTGAAGACGTGTAATCCGTGTCGAAACCCGGAAAGACAAATTGAACGATATCTGTAGTGAATAAGCAGCCCCCCGGCCCCCACGGCGGCAGGACCACGTTGAAGCAAGTACTGTAGGTGCTGAAGATAATGTGGGAGGTTTGTTCTAGAACGGACTAAATATGAGTTGAGAAAAATAAATCAAGGACGGTGTGCTGCCGCTGTCTTCAAGGGCGGTGTGATTCATGTACAGTAGTAGCAGATTGACATAAGTTTAGTTATTTGTTTGTTTGGTTTCTATACTGGTACGCTAGTTCCTGCTCGGTTCGGCGAGGCGGAACGTATCCCTTGAAAAGAGCTTGCGCGCGACTTCGAACGTCCGCAGCACATACCACAGAGCTCGGCCGAGGGCCAACGTGCGTCGTAAATACTGACGGGCCTCCTGCGTGCCCCGCCGCCAGAAGCGCGAGAAAAGGCCCACGGGCGCCGGATAAAAGCATGGAAATCTAAACAACCCAAGTCAATCTGGTACCTGGAAAAATATGAGATGGGACTCATTCCACGGTAGGGGTGCACCAATGCGTTTCTGAGCTCCTGACATGATGAGCTCAATATCTCACCCGAAACATGACTTCCTAGATTTTCGTTCGCCCAACCCGATCAATATTTCTATCCGCTGGTCCTAAAACAATTACACTCGTAAAATGATCACACCAACCGGTAGTTCTTCACTTCAGGAGCCCAACCGGTCAGGAACGTCTGACCGCAGAAAGTGCAACCCCTACCGTGGGGTGACTCATGGGAAAAAGTACCCAGGTAGGGTTTTGGATTCATCGCCTCAGAGGAAACATGACAAGTATACGCATCATAACGATAACTCGTACTGCTACGTTTGGCTGACAGGCTTTGAGGATATTACTATTTCGACGAAGATTCTTACTACTGTGTGAACATCTTAAGACTTGTCCGTTGATGTCCCCGGCTTCTTGTTGTGATGTCTCATGTTGTGTTGCGCTTAGTCGCTGTTGGCCTACGATCTAGGATACGGCCAGAATGCTGCGAGTATCATTCGTAGTACGTCCGTATCATACCACCCGTAACGAGTACTCATTTCCTCATACATACATACCAGTACAGTACAGCATTACTGTTTCTGTGTTCGGCTAACAGGGGTTGGCGCGATTCTGGGAGAACGCCACGGTGTAACATCGTGCTGCTTCTACGCTGCTGACCTTCTCGCTAATGTCTGATGTTGTACTGTGCTTTGACTCTACTTACAGGATACCGTACACACGGAATAATACGTAAACGTGGTGGTTATACGAGAACGTCTTACAGACTTCGATGTCGTTCCTGTTGCAATGAAGAACATCACGGCGTTAATATTGCGATGCGTCTTGGTTGTTGTCCTCCTCCTGCTGATGACGTCTGGTGTCGTGCTGTGTCGTATAGCAGTTGGCTTATGAGTGAGCAAAGTTGTATTGGTCCGGTCTCGTGGTATTAGATCTCTGTATCAATCCTTATTCCACTGCGTATCTGTATAGGGCTAGCTTCTTTGCTCGGGAATTGAATCGAAGGTCGTTGCTGCTGTCGGCCCTGATTCGATCGCAAAAGCGCGAGGAGCAACGACTGTAGCACGAGAGAGTTCTTGTCATTGCCCTTGCCGCTCACGTGTCGTGCTGTGCGTATCTGGGACGAACCAAGAGGTACTTTTTGAATGTGCGCGAGAATTTGTTTGTTCGAGTTTATTTATTTTCGGGTACTGAAATCTTCACTCAAATTTGCTAATAAACAGGTGGGCATCAAAGTTTGACTCTATTTTCAAGTTAAAAAGTGGGCATCAGACGGCAAATATATATTAGATAGATTAGCTAAAGTGTAAACTGCTGCAGGTACGTGGTATGTGCGTACAGTACCAAGTATCTGGTATTATATGGTGATAATAAACATCTGAACATACCATCGTAACGGGTTCCCTGGAAGTAGGTCCTTGACTTTGCTGAGAGGCTTCGCACGCACGTATAATATGTTGCAACGTCGATATCCGTTTCATTTTTCTTGATGTGTTTACTGTAGGAAATTCGCGTGGCCCCGTCCGCTAAAAACGAAGATGGCGGATCGCCCGCAACCCCTAGCAGCGATGAGGACTGGAGCCCATGCCTTTACTCCGTGGAAGGGGAAACGATATACGACTTCGCATGGTGAGTCGGTCCCCTCTATACTCCATCGACTCATGCAGCGGAATTCACGGTGTATCCCATTGCTGTGCATAGACGTGCGAAAAAATATAAGCGGAGTATACTGGTAATACTCGTAGCATGGATTCATCTGGCGAGGTACCAGGTATAATGTACCTGGTACCTGTTACCTGGTAATACGTGCTACAGCATGTGCCTGGTAGCTCTCAAGCTAGCTTCTAAACGAGCGGGCGGCTGAAAAACCATCTGGTAGCTGACTTTACGTCGGCGGCTGTTCTGACTATTTGTATGAACCAACACAACAAACGTCCAGGTTTCGAAAACCACGCTCCTTTCGCGAGATAATTGAAGCATGTACCCGAAAAAACGTATCCGGGGTCCGCTTCTACAGAGCATGGCCCAGGATGGCGACCTATGGAGACCCCTTAAGAGCTATCCTAGCCCAAGGCCCAAGTTCCCGCCTCGCTCTGAACACAACACGAATGGGAACATGGAAGGCGGACCTATGTGCGTGGCTCAGCAACGCACGAGTTCGGAGACATCGTTACCATATTTGCGTTAGAGGGGGCGCTAGTCGCAGAATTCTTCGAAGCCGGACGCGTGCGAAATGGACGTTTATTTCGTGGCAGCGAAGGGCTTTACGAGAAATTAGTTGTCGACCTCGTCGAGAAGAGCGTAGTAGCAGCAGAATTGGCACACCTACGGCGAGAGGGTTGGAGGCATGGCGGCGGAAGGACAAATATGGTGGCACCTAAGGGCACAAAGAGTGGAATCCTCGAGGGGCAAGAGGGTGCGATACGCCGCAAACGCTCATTGAGAGCAATCCATTCTGTACCCAAAACCACATTGGTGACTTTAGGGGAAACCCGCTGATCGTACTCGGAGCCAGGCCGGCACCGATGTCTTGCGACTGATCTTGCCTCGAATGCGTAGAGGATACCGGCTGGATACGGCAGCAATGCCGACGACGCTGCACACGCAGCGATACTGCGAGTAAAACGTTCGGTGCAGGATAAGGGGGTTAAGTATTTGGGCGGCAGAACCGGCAGGGCTACCCTGTACGCAGCAATCTCGCGGCGGGACTCTCACCAATCGGCGCGAAACTTTATAACCACATCAGCGCGATCTTCTGATCCTGGATTTTCAGTCGTTCGCAACTAATCGAACTGGAGAATATCAATACTTGAACCTGAACTGTGTATTTCGCCATGAAACTCTCTGTTACAGTAGTAGACCAAGAATCAATACCACAGGGACTCATTTTGAATAGAGTTATCTGCTGTGTACCCGTAGAGCTGCATACATTATGATACGTAGGCACTCTTCCTTAATTTCGTCCATTAACAAATTCTCAAACATTCTCCCCGAACCACGGCGACTGTATTGTGTCACGGTCTTATGACAAATGACTAATACGCCTGCATCAATGATTACCTGACTTGCCCTTGATACGTCGTTGTCTGAACGCCTGGCTGGAGGTATCCACACATGTCGTCAGCGGAGCCGGCGACAAGTGTGTTCGTGAGCACCAGTCGAGATCACCCGTTGCACATGTGGGATGCTTTTACCGGTACTCTGAGGGCTACGTATCGGGCATACGACCATTTAGATGAAGTGGTCGCCGCAAATTCTGTTTGCTTTAACACAAACGGCGATAAAATCTTCGCAGGTAAGCGTACCACACGTTATTTTTTTCCGTCGCTCACGCCCATTTGTGTGACGTCTCAATTATGCTATTACTAGTGTTCACGTATGTACCATTCCCCACGGCCGGAATTGTATTCCTTTCCCGCTTCTTGACGCATTCGTTTGTTGACACGCATACAGTACAGTTATTTTCCATCCAACCTGACATCCAAGCGGACGTTCGGGTTTTTTGTTCCCTTCGCCACACGACCGCATACATTGGCACATTGCGACCTTAACACATATATTTTTATCTCTTCAGGTTACAACAGAATGATCAGAGTTTTCGACGTAGCTCAGCCAGGGCGATCATTTGAAGCTCGGCCCACCTGCAAAACCCGCAAGAGCAAAACCGGGCAACGGGGGATTATATCTGCTCTGGCGTTTTCTCCTGAAACTTTGGGAGGGGGGTTATTCGCCGCTGGGTCCTACGCCAAGACGATATGCCTCTACAGTGAGAACAGGTAGGCTGACGATGTTTTTTTGGTTGCTGCTATTGCTGTCTGTCAAGGAATTGTGTTTCGCGCACGTACAAAAGCTTTCAAGTAGAATATACTAGCACCTGTCCAACCTGCGGTTTCTGTGTGTTTTAACAGTCCGTGAATTACCTCCATGTGCTTCTGCTCCCTTGTATGCTTCAATCCAGTCGTGGACGTGCTGTCGCCGAGTTGGCGACGCCAACGATGGGGGGAGTAACACACATTAAGTTTGCACCTGATGGCCGCTTACTCTTCTCTGGTTCGCGCAAGGATGATGAAATTGTGTGCTGGGACATTCGACGGACGAAAGAGGTGGGCCACTGAGCTTGCCCTCGATTTTTTTACTCGACGGTAGTGATTAGTCCACACGTAATCCTACGTAGCGTTGGGTTCATCGCTCATGATTTATTGATCGCGGGATATGGGGGTGTAGAAACTCAATCAACGAGAGACCGTCAGGACTACACCTCGGTTCACATGCGGGCATGGAATTGTTTGATTACTTTTGTTGCCGATAACACAACTTGACAACTCAATCGGATTCTATACGTGTGAATGCCTTGTGTAGACTGCGTCGAAGTCGCAAGGGAGCGCCAGAGCTTATTGCGCGAAGCCCACCATACCATTCCCAGCTTTTAATGGGGCGGCAGCAACTTGTTCTTTGATGATACAGCTTATACTGACATGCCGAACTGCGAATTGCTAAAGGAACTGAAACAAAGTACCTATTTTACTGGCGCAGTACTTGAGCGCTACGGTGCACGACTCTGAATGAGCGTTCCTAAAGTCACGAAATGTCCACTCTAGTAATATCTGGCACGTACGTCCTTGTCGTACAAAACATGGGGCGGTAAATGACTATGTCTGAGACAGACCCCATGCCTCATGTGACGTTTCGTATTCAGGCGCTGCACACCTTTCAACGGCAGGGAGCCACGAATCAGCGCATTTCCTTCGATATCGATTCAAGCGGCCGTTACATGGCGACAGGTTCTACGGAGCGGCGGGCTCTTGTGTACGACATCGAGAGCCAGGAGCTCGTTGGTTCACTCGATGACCAGGCTGATGCTGTGGGCGGCGTGTGCTTTCATCCCTCAGCCGCCTTGTTGGCCGTCTGTACTGGGCAGAGGCACTTCAACCTCGATACGGATGATGGATCAGACAGCGACAGCTGTGTTGACGGTGCTACGCAACACGACAGCGCACGTGGGGCTCTTCGTCCACCCACACGCTCGCAGAACAGCGTAACCGCCTACGGCATTGGGTGGTTACCTCCACCAGAAAATCGATGAGGCTCTTATTATATTTAATCTCCGCGGCAAGGCATCTTGCCGAAAGCTAGTTTCAACGAGCGACATATTATATATATCGACGAGGACCAAACAGCACCCAACTATCTTGACCACCACGAGGCAGCGCATCACCACTTACTTACGTTGTAGACTACAACACTCCTACAACGACAGAGCAAGCGCCAAGGATCTTTGATCAAGACAAAGGCCGCATTGCCATGAAGGAGATACCCATCGCAACAGCTCAGATCCAGCGACCACGCGACGGCCATTCCTTCAACAACTAGGTACAGAGAAGATCACCCTCCCATGATGATGTTGTTGATCGGGATGTGGATGAGCTTGACGAAGAAACCGATGAAACCCATTACCAGGAAGCCGACGGTGGTCGCCTTGGCCACTTGCATGAATTCTGCATAGTACAGAAGGAAGGAACACAGAGAGAGGCGTTTGGCGATGATAAGAGCCAACAATGTAACAACGTTGATATAAGGTGAATGCTACTGCTGGCAGCTGAGCGTTTCGCACAATAGCCCACACGGCTGTTGGCGTCAGTGTTAAATGTTGGATGCGGCGAATCGCCAAGTATTGTATTCCTCGACCTTATTATTTTTAATATGATTATTATTTCATTTGCCATCCGACAATGTGCAGCGTTAGTGTCGACAATCAAAACCATGATGGAGCAACCGAAGATCCAGACGACGAAAAGTACAGGCGCAAAAGCAAAGTGTTTAACAACCAAACACACGAATACTGGATGTGCGTCCATGTCCTCCTGGCCTTACCCCCTCCAGCCACCAGGGTCAAGTCCACGCCCCATGCACTTCCGAAGAAGCATCAAACGGCAATCCGCTGTCCAAATAAATGGCTGGTTTCAAACTGCTGCGCGTATGTTTCAACGCGCAGAAGGTTGTGCGATGTTCCTGCCTAATAAAATACTGCTATGATATCCGTCGTAGCAACTCGGGAGTCCTCGCCGTCTCACTCTTGCCGTAGCTCTGCCTTCGTCACCCCCTCCCCCCAAACACGACTGTTCCCATCCCTAATATTACCACTTCCAACTGCAGGGCCAAATCCTGCCCCCGATGCACTTGCGAAGAAATATCAAGCGACAATCCGCTATCCATATAAAAGGCTAGTTTGTAACTGCTGCGCGTATGTTTCAACGTGCAGAAGGCTGTGGGATATTTCTGTTTAATCCTGCCATCGGCCGTAGCAAGGAGAGAGTTCCCTTTTCGTATCAATACGTGTAGTGCAATGCAATGTTAAATTTCTAGAGCAAGCATATCGTTAACTCAGAGGGAACCAGGCATGAGACCTGAAATACGAGAGGTGAGGTGTTATCAACCTTCTAGGAAGACCGCGTGCAACGGCAAGGCACCATCATACTGCGCGCGTGTCGTACATCTCTCTGTTTTGCACTTATGACACATCCCGTCCCGCGGCAGCTCGGGCTACTTCGTTTGGTCGATTCGGTAATAGTCAGTTGTTTTCGATCATTTTTCCCTCTCAAGTCCCAAAGGGGTAAAACCTGCAGTCGCCGGGGCTCGTCAGGGCTCAGGCATTTTATTAATCGACGTTGATGGAGGCAAAATAATTAGAAAATAAAGGATTTTACAGGCGATTCGGCGACGTTTCGTGTGAGGGGCTACACATGTTGGACGGTTTTGTGCCGCAGCAAGCGCTACACGAAGCTATGCAAAGGGTGACCGCGAGTCACGGCAGGGAGCCCACCACCTTCTTGATTTTCGCACGCGTTGTCTGCTGTTTGTGTCTGCTGTGTGTGGACATGTACCATCGTAATACCAGAAAACAAGGTAACTGGTACCATCAGTGACCATTCTGCACAAACTTCGTCCCTCATTAGTGCGGTACCTCCCTTGCCAGACGACAACACCCGTACTAACATGGGACCCTGCACTTTAGTGCGTAAACGTATTTAAGTATAAACATGTCGTGACAAGCGATTTTCACCGTACTGAAGGGACCCACACTACAGGATACCGCACTAACGCGGGCCCACGACCGTACCAGGCAATAAAACCAGCTACATACAGTAATATGGCCGGAATTTGAAAGACCGTTGGAATATTACGATAAAATGAAATCGGTTCTTAAATTTCCGACCATATACCAGAGCTCTTGAGCTCTGGACATAGCTGTAAGGACCGCTGGGGTATTACTCTAATTACCAAACGGTCTTAAAAATTCCCGTCCAGAGTGAGTGGTGATCCTGCTTGTTCAGTTGTTCACGGCCCTTTTTTTAGAGCAGCGGGCAGCTGCTGTGCAAAATACCTCACCCGGACGAGGTAGAGCCATGGTATACCCTACCTTCCCAGCGCACTACTCTGCCCAGCCTGGTCATGGGGTACAGTCGACACCGCACACTATTCGCGAAACTAGCGCAGCAGGGCTTGCACATCGCATGAGACGCCGATAACATCATCAACATCGCACCAGCGCTGTGTGATTTTTACGTCTAACTTCGAGCTTCTGCAGTGATTGGTCGATTTTAGTTTTTCAGCATATTATTGGTCAAAATAAAGCATCACATGTACCGACGAAAAAAATCGTCACGCCACCGACGGCATCAACCTCTACTGTCAAGTCTCCTCTCTCATCCCGTGCTGCATCCATCCCCGGGGTTTCCAACTCTGTGGATACATCTCTGAGTTTCCCAATGGATGTATGTGGAGTATTGTATGATGCGTGTAACGGGTTGTTGACGCTGTAGAACGACGTGGAACGGAGCTCAATCTTTCGGGTGGGGGAGGGACGCTACCTCTCCGGCCTTGGGAAATATACAACTTTCTTCTTTCTTTTACTCAGGTCACCAGGGGGTGACCATCTTAAGCTCGAGTGTTTGAGCGGTGCCCACTTACCCTGAGCCGTGTGTCCCGTCATTGCCGACAATAAGCCTGATTCAGAGTAGTTACCCATGAATCGCGGGTGTACCGTAAAATCCTTTGAGAACGTCCCTCCCCCGACGCATGCTACGATAGAGGTGCATCGTTTTTTAAGGGGTCTCTTACTTGAGGAGCTCTAGATCTCCCCCAAAAACTGATTTGTGGAAAAATAAAAGCGCTGCCCGATGAATAATCCCATGGCTTAAGCAACTAACGAAACATACTGCAAAAAAATAAAGAAATTCCGACGATTTTGGGTTAAGGAGCCCCGTCATTCGGAAAACGTTTCAGCCAAAAAGTGCTACATCTATCGCACTACGCGTTCCCCCAGTACAACGCCGGTCAAGCCCAAAAACTTTGAGCACGATCCGGGGTAATTTTTTGTTTTGCTTTTTTCGCCCCCCTATCTCTTGAGTTCACCCCGGGGTTTTATTTTGTTCTCCTATTTTTCTGCCGGCCCACGGGGCGTTCACAGAAAAATCCAAGGCATTCATTCCGGCAACGATGTTGTTGCTGTTGTTGTCGTTGTTGTCGTTGTTGCTGCCGTTGTTGTTATTTTTTTTATTAAAAACATTTCAATAAACTTAAAAATCGACCTCGGTATATACCCCTGCCAACGAACATATTATACGACTTGCGCTGTCACAGGTCTGCCGAACAGACAAAGGAGACCAACGCCCGGGGGAATTTTCGCCGCCGGAGTGGTTTTTGTTTTGGTGGAAAGATCGCCCCCCTACCTCTGAGAACGCCCCGGGGTGTTCTTTTCCACCAAAAATGTTTATGTGCCCGGGGGGACGTTCTCAAAGTAAATTACGTGGTAGTTGTTGGTATCAGCGAGGGATCGGTTTCGTGATGGTTGTTTGTTTGTGTTTTTGTTGAATATTGATTATTTGGGCAAAAAAGCTGTAAATTTCAGATTTTTTTCTTCAGAAGAAGCTACGAATACTTGTACACTATTTCTAGTACAGTATATATATTATAGCGGCAGGAAACACGCCTTACGGGAAAGGCGATACCTCCTCAACCACAACTAAATTCCCCACATACATGCTATGTGACGACAACTTGTATTCACAGCCATATTTTTTGTACTACTTCCAGACCACTCTGTCGCATTCTTCAACCCGAAAAATGCCCCAGGGACTACTGCTATAAATTTCACTCTGCCGTCTATTGGTCAACGTGAAAAACGAACATACGAGTTCTCGCGCCACCGATTTTGTTTAACATTGAATTTTGGCGACAACACCATCCACTGGCATACCGACCTATGCCAGGCTCTAACGGAGCCTTGCATCTCTTACAGCACGAGCGCCGCAATGTAGTTGTACGGGTTAGGGGCAGCAAAATTGCCACAATACAGGCATATTTGCGGGATGAAAACACAACAAAGCTTAATTTTTAGTGATGTGCTGGTAGTTCAAATGAGATTTGTAGCTAAAGATTGGGCTGAACGTCAGCTTTCTTCAAAGCCCGACTAAGGAGTCAACCTACTAGGTTTGGTTCTGGAGGTGTGCCGCTTTTCCCCAAGGCGTAGTTCATAGGCCTGTATTAAACTGGACAATGTACAGCTGCTGCGGAAAAGAAAAGAAAAAAACGCCAAAAATGAAAAAAAAAAACGATAAAAAGGTACTTGTACCAGGCATAAGAGTTACAGAGTTACAGAGTATGGCCGGCGCGGCTGTTTAGTGTTGGCTTCACGTGAATGTGCGAGTGTGCGAGACAGCAGTGTTTTCCTTGTTTCCTTACAGCGGTACATATATTGCCGGTTGCCACCTATACCGCATGCCGCCTATGAAAATGGTTGGGCCAGACGGGACACAACCCGTTGTGGTATCATACTGATGCTATACGTTTTTCATAACTATGATATATCATACATACGCTGTACTCGTATTATATACCAGGTATATAATATGTAAAATAGTTTGCGCAGAAGCGCCGGTTACCGCAGTACTATAGAGCCGGTATTTCGGGCTGATATCATACATTCCGGTGCTCTACGTAGCGGGATAACTATTTACCGACGTATACACAAAGTAGACCAGCGCCAAAGGAGTTATTCTCAGTCCAACTGCCAGAGGCCAGGGGAGTGCCAAACTACTATTAATACAAATAATATTAAACCCCACCGACATCGCATATCGCACATCTCGATTGGTCACTATTTCATTGCGACTAAAGTGTAAAGTAGTAGTCTACAGCAGTAGTCTATGAGTAGATGAGTAGAGAGTAGAGCTATGATATGATACGATACGATGACGTCTTACTGTAGTCTGATTGGTCCACCAAACACCGGTCATCCGTGGCCTGGTCAGTTGTCCAACTCTACTTCAGAGAACGTTCGGCGTTGTCCCATTGTGCGGTTCTCTTTCCACCACCTCTTGGGGTTCTATACTGAGCGCTTGTGGGGACCGTGGAACACGGCGACAAATGAGGACACCATTAACGATTGCTAGTGACAGTTCCCGTAGGAAAGGCCGCCACGTCGGGCGTGGTCGGTGGTCGGGTCAGGCACAAGGTGGAACCAAACAAACAGCACGAGCTCACCCTTTCGGTCGGGCTTGGTACACTTCTTGATCAGGTGCATCGAGTCCTTGGAGAACTTCTGCAGAGGGGCAATCAAGAGCTCGTTGACGTCCGACATGATTGACTATTTTCCTGCGCAAAGCTCTCCTTTTCCGTGCCGGGTGGGTGCTCAGTATTTAGTGTTTAGAGCTTGGTGCTTGGGCTGTGTAACAATGCAGGCTCTGGCTTGGCGAGGATTAGGGGGGGGAAGGTTGGTTCAGTTTTCCTTTAGGTACACGCCTCCTTGTCATGTGAACACCGATTCGACCAGACAGTACCAGGTACCAGACAGCCAGACAGACAGCCAGAAACAGGCGTTTGCATTGTTTGTGAAATCCTCTACGCCGTAATGATCACACGGGGCGCACGTGTCATGGCTGTGGCCACTTTCGCATCTGTGCGGTGCGTATCGTTTATGCATGGCGGCTCGCGACTGGTCCGGACGGGCGCACAAGCTGGAAGGCATTTAGCAGCGCTGCACTCGAGTTCCCAAGTTGAACAAGCCCCCAAAATACACGGCGAGGGCAAGGGAAGGGGCAACGCTGACGATGCATCCCTAGACACCTTGCTCATTTCGACTCGTCCGGAATTAGTTGTGGAGCATTTGAAAGCGAGGAGGATGGGAGAGGAAAGCTTAGGCGCGGTAGATAGGATTGGAGGTAAGCCCGTCTCCATTTTGAAAAAGGTGTAACATCAGCCGTCGACGTGAAGTCAATACGAAGCGCGTGTGTATCGTACGAAACTCAAATACGTCAACACGTCAACGGCAGCAGAGAGTACATACAGTAGAGGACGACAAGTTTCTCGACCGATGCCTTGTCTGGTGCTTGTACCTATTAATAGTACATGATACAGTATTGGAGGTTAAAGCACGCTTTCTTTTCTCTCTTGTGGGTTGATTTCGTTCGTAACCAGAGCTGATGGAGTCCCGGCGCGAGTTCATCATGACCAAGGAGGGGGCCTTAGCGCAACGCAAGACTTTGTCAGCAGAGGCAAGCAAGCAACATGCGCACTTCCGGACGCGTGACTATTGATACGTACGAGTATAATAATACCTGTTTCCGTTCGGAGTTTCGCTTTCCGTATAGGCCGGGTCGAAGCAAAGCGGGTGGCGCAAGAGGGTTTAATCATATGATACTGTTAGGAAGGTATGATAGGCAGGGGTGGCGGTAATATAATCCTGCTGTACGCATACTCGCATAGTCTACTCGTACTCGTATACGTAGTGCAGTGAAGCGGGAAAGTACATGGTATTTCTGTACCTGGTTATAGGTGACTATGTGCCGGTGGGATCTCAATGCAATAGCAGGAGCACCAACAGCAGTAGCAGCTGTAGCAGCAGAGGTAGCAGTAACAACAGAGACAACAACACCAGCAGCAGTGGCACAGTACCGTCAAAAACATCAGCAGCACAGCAAGCAACAGCTGCTGGTCATTCCAGCACCGCCTACTGCTTGAATTGTATCACTGGACCTAAAAAGCCCCAAACTTGCACCAACGGCTTGAAAGCTCGGTAACATAGATCATCATATACACCACCGCTCAGCACAGCAGTAGTAGAACACCCCCACCGACTGTAATACAAGTAAGATGCTATCCGCACAACAGACAGCTTTACAGGTATGATTTGTATCGGTTATCTGTGTGATGTGGTGGACAGATCGGGAAGCTGATGAAGACAGGTCAAGCGGACGAAGCCGAAGCGAAGAAGCGACAAGTAGAAGGCATCAACGAAGTCGCTGATTCAGCAGAAGAGGCATTCAACAAGGTAGGGCGGCTTTCAATATGGTGGGAAGGATGGAACGTGAAGGTGCCCACAGGCTGCGATAGTGATGTAGCACGCAAGACAGCAACCAATTTCTTGTCGTTCCTCTGCTTCTGTTTTGTATTGGTGGCAACATATGATATGATGCGGCACCTCAGGCAGCGTAGCTGTAGTCGGTTCTGGCGCTTGTGGCAGTGGAATCGGGCAGCACTCCAGACAGTCAAACTGCACTCGGTATGTACAGGAGGCTTTGTGTCTATTTCAGAGTACCGGGCACTTCGAGTATTCTACAAGTAGATGGGCAGCGATCGGGAGAATTTGAAAGTTTTACATGTATTCGTTGCTACTTCGTGTCGCTGCTGTGGAGAGTCCGTGTGCCTTGTTGTGACCACGGGTCCTCCGTAGAGTTCACGGCTTTGGTACGACTGGATTGACATAAAAAAATGCACACATATGTCGAGGTCAAATAGCATAGTTTACATTACTATTACGCTATTCTACAGGTGAAGAGCTCTACATCAGCTTAGTAGACCTATTTTTTCATGTTGCCGAACAAGAAAGCAGTCACGCACGATTACCAGTTTTCCGTATGGAAAAGCCTCTACTGCTGAACCTAGTGATGGTGCATGTGTTCATTTGGACTATACGTAACTCTTCCGTGCTCTGAAATATCTCTGGACCCGAAACGATTCGTACCAACTCGCCTTACTTAGACTGACAGCTCTTTGGTGGCGAAGGTACTTTCCCCCCAAACACCTATGCATATTTACAGCGCGAATCTGAGGCAGGCAATTTCTCTACGAATGCGTTGCTGAGGATGGCCAAATGACAACATGTGCCTGACACTTGAAGCACACTTGAACCCCCCGCCGTGCTCTCAGGTGGACAGCGAGATGAACACCTTATTGATGCGGCTACCGAACTTGCTGGACTCGCGTGTTCCAGATGGTGATGGCGAGGAGGATAACGTGGTCGTGAGCGAATGGGGTCAGGAGTATTTTCGCAGCGGAGAGGTGCGACTTACAATGCGTCCGACAATGGGTTCGCCCTTGCAGTAAAAAAGTAGATGTGTTTCCACGGTACGATTTGGGAGTTGCCTGTGGATGCCGTTCGTTAGGAGACGACCTCGGCTTAGGATTAACGAGTGCATAGTCGAACAGGCCACGCATCTCTCCGTATCCACGTAAACAGCCACTTTTCTTTATATTCACGTTGAACGCATCATAGTTCTCTTGCTTGTTTCTGGCTATAGCTCTACGATATAAGGGGCAACCTTACCCTTAAGAGTAGAATCGATTGCTATCACAGTAGGTGCGAGTACGGTTATTGTATGGATCGCAAGGTAGTATCAGTACGTACAGTAGTACTGCCTGCACAATAGTACCAGGCACGGCACGTTGCCTTCGACAACTGATTCCAAAGCCCATACCAGGTATCATATACCATTCGTGTATTTGGGAGGTTCGTCTGGATTTATTTGTAGGTTGCGAATTTGGCTTTTTGCTAACCTAATCTCATGAGACATCAGTATCGGCTTGATCACTTTCTTTTGAGCATGAATTCATGTAGCAGGATAACCCTGGCGGATTCGCGCAGAAACACAAGTGTTGTATTTTCGTTTGTCGTGTTTTTTTGTAGGAATACATCTGGCACGATGAGGTTGCCACTAAACTTGGAGGATGGGATCCCGAAGGAGCGGCGAGAATAGCCGGCTCCAGGTTTTCCGTTTTAAAAGGACCGCTTGCGCGATTGGAGCGGGCTATCGGCCAGTGGTTACTCGACGTTCACACGTGAGCTGCGTCTGGGATTCAAGCGTGGGTGCTATCGTAGGCTCTCCTTCGGAAACGTGCTCAGCAACGATCCGGGCATATTTGCACTTTTTACTCACCAAATGCACTCTATCGCCCGACGGACAGGAACCTCACAAGCGTCGTATTGTCACTCAACCGCTCACCTAGTTGGCCTAAGCCATCGTGCTGTAAAGCCAAACGTTTGTCTCTGTTTTCATTTTAGTATCTACATTTGTGTGGTTGTTAAATGTCTCCAATTTGCGAAAAAAGTAACAGTGTGGTCTCAGTCAGACCGTCCAGGATGTGACCAAACGCGTGAACCTTCGCTCATACCTGGCCTCGTTTTCCATTACTTGGACGGCAGGACTGAGCATGGGTACACCGAAGTTTCGGTTCCGCTACTGGTAACACGGAGCTCGTTGGAAGGCACAGGGCAACTTCCAAAGTTCGAAGAGGACCTGTTCAAAACCAACCATTTGGTTGCCAACGAGGACAGTTTCTTGATCCCTACCGGAGAAGTACCCGTGACCAATCTTCTCCGAGGCCAGTTGCTGGACAAGTCCGAGGTTCGATACTGCTCCCCACTTTGCATTTCTGCGGTAGGCGGTTGCCTACTTGTGGATTGGTTTTGATGTGGGGAGTTTATAGCGTGGCTGAGTTGTGTTCTCGATATGCTGCACTAATCCACGTTAAGACGTGTGTCCATGGGGCGTGATGCGTTTGTTGTAAGAAAGGTCTCTGACGTGTAGCATACCAGTATTGTCGAGCGCTCGTTACATTATGTTGTGCGGAGTTTTGGCTCTTTTTTTTTGTGCTTCTTGAATACCTCCTTGTAGAAAAGCGGTAGCCTTCCCCTGGGCAAGAGAGGATCCCCAATGTGTAGTCGTGCATCCCACTTCATCCTGACAATGCAAACTGTTTTGGAGAGCATGCACCCAGTCTGTACTTTCCGAGGCGTGCGTGCGTGCGTAAAGCGTGGCAGCACACGCAAGACATCTTCATGTTTTACCGTACTCGAGATAATATGTATACCAGTAAATGTTTCGCAGCAAACGGGGATGAAAGGTATTGACGTTTTTTTCGTCCGTTACCTCTTCGTCGCCCAGCTGCCGATATCGTTGGTGTCCTTGACACCTTGCTTCCGAGCGGAGGCGGGGTCAGCCGGGCGAGATACGCGTGGACTTCTCCGCCAGCACCAATTTTTGAAGGTAAACTAAACCTAAACCTTCTTCGCGCTACTGACCGCATTCTTACCTATACGTGTATGTGATGCGACGCACTGTCACAGCTTATGGACGGTTCGAGTACGCATACCATCTACTCGTATACTGTCTACCAGCAGCTTTTGAACGGAGTGAGCGACCGATCTCACCTACCCGATACGAAGACGACATGCAATACAAAGAAATGTACCACACTGCTGTATGATTCCCTCCGCCTGGTCTCCAATTAATGTATGCAAAGGTGGAGCTAGTGAAGGTCACAACACCGGAAGACAGCCGCGATGAGCATGAAGCGCTTACACAGCACGCGGAAGCAGTTTTGAAGGTCAGGTCATGCTAAATTTATATCAGTTGTTTCATTGTATACTTATTTGCAGCTCCCGTTCGAGAAGGTTACTTTCGGTTTGTGTGTTCAACGTACATGTCATCGACTATTAATAGCACTGATGGGCAATCAATCGCATGCCATTACTCCGCCACGCAGGCGCTCAAGCTGCCATTCCGTAGAGTATCCTTGTGCAGCGGGGACATCGGATTTGGTGCCCGATTTTGTTACGACTTGGAAGTCTGGATGCCTGGACAAAGCGCTTACAGGGAAATATCGTCGTGCAGCAACTGCCAAGACTTCCAGGCTCGCCGGATGGGCCTGCGCTTCCGAGAGCCGACTCCAGAAGGTAAGACGATATTTCACCCAGACCGTAAAGTTAGGGGTGTCAATGGAGGCTTATTATAGCCGTTAACGGCAATAGAAATGTCCCAAAAATAAGATGAAACGAAAAATGAACCCCTTGGTCATTATCAAATCAACCAATCAGAATCAGTGATGTATCCTCATCACCAACGACCAAGCAAGAGGTCAAGAGCTCAGTGCTCTGTGATGCGTTTTTTTTTCTCTTTGAGCAAGGCCCGAGCTGCCGCGCCTTGATATGGTGTTCCTTGTCTTTGTGCATGTTCTGATAAATGGACGCTCGGCAACACAAACCACAGCCCCCAACCAGCTTGGAATTCCACGCCCGCCGTTCTCGCGGACCTCCAGCGCTCGAAGCCATGGCTGACCTCACACGCCACCACACAGGTTTGTTTTGCTGCAGAAGGCAAACATTTGCAGCAGCAGCAACAGCAATAGCCCACGCCGAAGAATATGATCAGCAGTAACCGCAGCAGCAGCTTTCGCCAAATTCTTGTCAGCCGACAATCTAGTCCAGCGAAGGTAATCTGCAGCAACCCATGCCCGGCGCCGGTGTTGGTTCGTAGGCGCTAGCGGCAGCCATGTCTGCTTTCACCACATCACTTAAATATACCTGGTATAAGTATACGAGATGTGTACAGCAGTTCGAATGACAATCGTATGCATTTTTTTTAAAATGAAAAATTGAAGTATCCAAAGAAACCACCGCCACCGAGCGCCGACAGCCCATGCCCGCGATGGCCAGCTGCAGCGGCCCATGCCCAGCGACTATCCAGCCAGCCTTGCTGCAGCAGCACCCATGATAGCTGCTGTCGTAGCACGTGGTCTCCACATGTTCTTAAAAAACAATCGACCTAATTTTTTCTGACACGACGTACGAATGCGTATTGGAAATTAAACACTCTTCCAGATCAAAACAGCCAATCGTATAGATATACAATATGTTTATTCGATTTAGTATGGGATTTTATATTTCTGTGCTCCAAAGCGTTCAAAGAAGTGATTTTAGATCGTGCTCGTCCGCCATTTGATGGATTCCAATGCCGTTTGATGTCCTGGGTTGCCCAGCACCCATACCATATAATCCCGAAACACATTTCATCTCCCAGAGATAGGTTTGACCACTCGAGAAAGAAGTGTACTTAAGTAACGCTTTCGGCAATTTCTCGATCAATTTGGAATATTATCGGAAAATGCCCAGGCAAAACGACCACTTCATCCATACGATGGTGGTGACCATGTTTCGGCAGCTAACTCCATCGTACGCCTAAGCTGTCGTAGATTCCGGGTGATGTGATGTTTTCATTTTTTTTCATGGTCGTTCCGAACAAATGGGGCATGATTTTGCGTAGTAGTAAGCCTCCATTGACACCCCAAACAGTGTTGGAATACAATGCTGTTGGAGGCCCGTCGGAAACTGCACCATCTTCACGTTCCAGATTACAGTAAGTCAACGAGTCCTCCAATTCCTATTTTTTATTTGCTGACTGGGGTATATTTGGAAACAGAAAGGCAGTGCTATAAAACAACTGAAACCATTTACACTGCGGAATAATCCATTAGTCCAAGCTTGCAATTAGACTTTAAACTTCAATGCTTAATTCAGTTTTGCGGTCAAAGATATTACGATGATCTGCCTACTGTTTCCTGCAGGGTTGGTGAAATTTCGGGATATTAAAGAATGTGCGGTATTGAGAATTGGCGCACAAGCCAGAAATGTGTTGTGCACGCCGAAATGACATCTTCAACGTCACTCCGCAACACACTCTCGTAAATTGGAGTTGGACTTGACTGACCCCATTCTTACAATCGCTACCCCCGACTGCCCGTTCTCCAGGCAAGAAAAAGAAGTCGCGAAACGTCTTGTGCAACACCATCAATGGATCGGGAGTTGCTGTCGGCCGCGCTCTTGTGGCCGTGCTTGAGAATTATTACGATCCAGCGGACGGATCAGTCCAGATTCCGGACGTTCTTCGACCTTACATGGGAGGTCTAGAAAAACTTGAAGCTACCTCATAGGCGGGGGTGTGGGGTTCTTATGCGTGCCAGAAAATGCGTTTGACTTGGCCCTGGTCAAGTTTCGAGCAGCACTTTGTGAGCCGAATATGTCGTGTTCTGCCGAGCTTTCAACCCGCTTTTTAATTGATGGATAATCGTCGCTATCACTGTCCTGGAATGTTCAACTGCCAAACTCCGTTGACCCGCAGTAACAATTGTACGTGTACGCTCCTATTACGATCGCAAAATATCCTCTGCATATCGCTGGATGGGCGGCCCCTGATCTTCCCATTCAAAGCCATGCTCCTTTTCCCACGCTTCCTGGAAGATCTTGACGATTTTGCTCTTGGCATCTTCCACGGATGACACCTGTAAGGTCCGTCAGGGCAGATTTTATGTTTTCTCATTCATAACGATACCCCTTATCCTACCCAAACGACATATGATTACCAGGCATTTGTTGATCCATCTTGACTTTACCAGGTACCAAAATAGTGTAGTGAAACGAGTTGCCATGGCCTATCCCTCATGGCGAAATGGCGATAAGTGTTCCCTTGGTAGTTCTTCAAGTAAAGACTCCCGCCTTCTATATACCCGGTAATTATCATAACCTATACTCTAATATTATCTATGGTCCCAAACCACACGAACTATGTGGAAACCGGCCTACATCTGTTATATGTGGTTAATTCTCACCAGGGATATCAAGTACGGACGTCAATTGAGACCGCCAAATGCAGCAAATATCCAGTCATTTTCGTTGAGAGTTTAACAAGTCGGAATAGAGCAGCAGATGGAAAGTGGAAACAAAACCATCGGTTTGATCTATATATACCATTCAAATAAACTAATGTGTGTTTCTATTCGTTTTCGGTCGTGATGTGCTTTTAGAGACTCTATCAAGCATCTTCGATAATCTTCTCGACTATACTCAACATGCAATGATGCGAGGGTTCATACGTGGCTACCCTAAATTGCAGCTAGACCTGAAGCTGAACGATCTGTTTGATTCTGACACACACGTGCTGGGCAAAAACACAAAAACACGCCGGTAGTCCATCAACAACGAACTAGCATTTCGTGTGCTCTGCTCTCCGTTTGCCTGGAATGCGGCACCAGGACAAACTTGACATTGTCGATCAAACAAATCAATCGATGTGTGACGGAGTGATTGGATTTCTTACCGGTTGACGGAAACCAATCCTGAACTCATCAGTCAAATTCCGGGCTTTCACTCGCAAGTCCAGGCCAAGACGGTCGACAGAGGTGACCGATACCGTGTCAGGGGAAGCCTTGTTTAGGAAGTGTTTGCAGACCGTATTGAGCTCCTCTTGCCTGCGAATTGCAGAGCACGGGAGTGGCGTGACGGCGTGACAACGACACAAGGAGCAAGAAAAACTATCCCGCAACGAGATAAGAGCTACCAGGTACCGGTACATACCACCAAACTGCGTCCGTGATTATTTAGAAAACGTACCGGAATGGAGCAATCCGCTTACTTAAAGTGATCCTACTACGACGTGCACCGCGACACCAACGCTGCAACTTGCGAGCGTGAGCTGAGGGCACCAATATCATAGCAGTAGCCGGATCAATACTGTTATGGTGGTGGTCCCAATTTCGTTGACATTTCGCCGACGGTACTCACTTGCCGTTGTTGATCTTGGACACAATTGACGACGCTTCGTCGGCCAGAATGTCCGGCTTGGCTGTCTGAAGGTTGAACGCAAAGCCAATGCATTAAAAAGTGAAGTTATCCCATAGCGGGCGTCGAGCGTCGAGTGGGATTGAAGCTGGCATGATGAAAGCATGTTCCTACATAACCCACGATTTTGTTGTAGACACTCTTATCACATTTTACACAGTAATACTGCGCTGGAGCATTCTCAGGTGCTAGCGCTGGAAGGCCTAGCGGTCTGACGTGGGAATCCTGGTGTAATATACAAAACCAACAAAACGAAAGCGGCGCTCCCTCTAGCGCAAAACCATGCATGCCGCCAAGACAAGTCTCACCTCGTACTCGCTGACGGGAAGCCACTTAGACAACACTCCGAACCCGCCGACGTAGTAGACCTTATCGGGCTTTAACTGCGAGGCAAGCGAGAAAGGCAATTATACGCCGAGCACGAAAAAACAAAATAGGATCGTCCACTCACTGTCAACGAACGTTCCCTGATACCTACAAGTGTAGACAAGCGGTGGTCAAGTACGATGATTGATAGTGCTGTGCAGCGCGAAAACGCAGCGCGAAAATATTGCCTTGTCCTTCTCGCGCAACACTGCAACGTGTCTACAAAATAAACTGCCGCCTACATTTTGTACGATCGGCAAACCGGAAATGGGAGAGTTGACGAAACAGAGCGAGATGGCTGCATGGCCCGTGTACGTTTCAGCGAGCAAACCCACGACGAGTCAAGAGATCATAGCGATGCCGCAGAACATTATATGTCAACTCATACCTTGTAAAACTTGAATCTGGGCGACTGTGTCAGTTGATCCGCGTAAGTGTGCACCAATGAGAAGGAAGCCCTGAAAGAAGGTATACGTACAGGCAGGGCAAAGAGCAGTTGTGCCAAGACACCAGTCAAGACGTGTCAACAAACATCATAAATGAAAACCTAGCAGTGGTATATCACAAATAATCACTTTCATCGCAAAAGCCCATCGAAGAGACACAGACCCACCCGCACACTCACTTTAGCTGGATGAGCTCGTCGTCATCGTCAACGTCCACAATGCTGCCCACCAGAGTCACTCGTGCGAGAGCTGCTTGCTGACAGTCGAGCGAGCGAAAACGGAATGCATTTGTTGATGGATGTGTGGGGCCGGTTATGCTTGTCATTTCCCCTCTCAACAACTGTGTGTGCAACAACGATTGTGCGACGACTAGGTCTATAAGGGTATCGCATGCAGTCGGAACCACAATAGGTTTATGTACACAGCGGAATACCAACAATGTGTACTCTGTGCGGCTCGGACTTCCTCTTTCGTTTTAAGCAATGCCCGAAGTGCCCGGATATAGTTCCACGCGCACCAAGGACTAGCTCAGAGGCAGAACAATCAAGACACCGCCTTTCAATGCATGCACGCGGGAAATAGAAACCAACCCCAAACCCGAACGGTAGGGGATTTTCATAGCTCGTTTCCAATAACATCAAGAGAAAGAGAGGTGAACTCAATCGCAGGCCTCACCGACTGGCCGTTGTCTTCACGGGGAGTTTGGCACAGGAGTGATACTACACTATTGGCCTTGATGTTTTGCGTATGGAGTGATGCCTCCGCCAGAAGAAACGTTGGCCAGCCCTGTCGGTAATGAGAGAACATAGGGAAAAAGGGTATCGGGCCAGATCACCAAGCCAGTCACATAGATGCAGACACCGTGGCAGCAACTTGTAGTTAGTCCACTGCATCCTGACAAAAAAAACAGCGGAGAGCGTTCGGTAGCCGCAATGGGTAGTTTCAACGCAGCCACGCTTAGCAATGATTTCCTATTGAATGGCGCTAGCAACGGACGCGTAAAGCTACAGCCCAATGCCCACGGAATGTGCTTATTTCAAGTCGAAACACAAAACGTAAACGTGTCCATTGGCCTGGAAAAAGGATCAGGGCCCACAGCAACAACAGCAACCGAAACGGAACACATTTCGTCTTTTTTTCATGGACAGGGCCATCGGCCACGCAGGGCGCCGTACATTAACCTGTTTGGCAAGCTATAGTATGACCAGTACTTCTACATGTCTACAGAGTCTTCGGCGGCGCAGGGCGCGATACATGAACCAGTCCGCCCCGCGAAAATAAGTCTTAGAGTTTTCGTTCAGTGTCTACACCGATCAAAATCGGCCCAAGCGCCGGGGGGGGCTAAGTAGAGGAAGTCGCTTGCGCAAAATTGGGGCGTTACGAGCATCAACGTCCGATGTTTCGACCACCAACACGTGTTCCTATGGGAGCTTGTACGGAAACGATAATATTGCAGTGTTAAGGCATTTTCTACACGCCGATTACTTTGGAGCATGGTTCCTATGAAACCCGTTAATGATCATCAGAGCTTCGCATGTTCACCAGCGCACTTGTGCTTTCGCCTGGGGGTTTCGAAATTACGACAGTATTTAACGAGTAGTGCAGTCAAGCATATCTATCTTTGAATCACGAGTTACATGACAATGGCATATACTCGAACTCGAACTGACCCGCTCATCTAGCACGTAATCCACATGGCTACCAAACGGAGATCCTTCCGGCCCAGCCTCGTCGCTGCTGGAAAGTGTGCAGAGAGTGCCCGAGTTGGCAACATGCGTTACAGTCCTGTACCGATAGCGAATGATAGCGAACGACAGCGATCGACAACGAACGAGAGGATATTTAGTCCTTGGCGGTTTCGACGACTGGGTAGAGCGCTTCAACACGCTATTGCAATGCCGGTGCTGGCGAAGTACGACCTTGCGCTACATTGTCGCAGGCCTGCATCGAGGGTACGACTAGCTGAGCGGATTGCTGTACATAAAAGGTAGTTTGTGTCGTTTTAGAAACCGGGTGTAGCAGTGTCAATTATCACGACCGTGAATCGGGCAGCGGCTGCAAGTCTCACCAGCAGATCGATAGCTGCACAATAGTCACTGTCCATGTGAATCAACTGCAGCTTTGCGCTGACTCTGAGATGAAGGGCGCTCGCACATAACATTCGGTGGTGATGATGGCTCTGTATTGTTACCAGGGAATACCAGGCACCAAGGGCCGCCCTTTCACATTCACGGCGGAAGTTATTCATATTAACTACGTACCACCATTATTACCGTAGACTGACCTTGTACTGCTACAGTACAGGTATTAGTAAAACGTGTTTGGCAAAAAAGAAAACTATCCCTGAAACAAATTGCCCGAAAACTACTACTGCTCGGGGATACTACTCTATAATAGCTACCTGTGCAACCGCAGCAGTGAAGAATCCTACCAGGTATGTCACTAACTACTTCGGATTACTCATGTTCCGTACGAATACACAGCAGAAATCCCCAACTTTGCAGTTGTCGAGTAACGTAGACTCAACAATGACGATTACTTCGAGTAACGCTGCAGCAATGATGGCACCCGCTTTCGAGCTGCGCTGGTCAAAGGCCAGCGCGTGGGCAACCCAGCATCGAGCATATCAGCACATGCAGCGAGTGGTCTATCATATGCCAGGTATTCGATTGGCGCAAGTAATATTTACAGTAGCATTAATACTCTTCTACAAATCTCTACTGGACGTAGATGGAGCTCTAACACTGCAGTAGCGGCTGCAACTCAAGGACACTGCAGTAGAATAAATGATAGTTACAATAATAAAAACAGAGCCGACAATTTAACACAAAACACACACAATTCGGGGCATTCGCGGGAACGAAATACCTTGCTCTCTCAGTGATTGACAGAATGATTGCTCGATCGCCCCCAGCTTCTGTGGGAGCAGTGCTCGCTTGAGGAGCGGCCACGGCAGCTGCCACTATCTCGCGTGGTGCCCGATTCGTGGGCGGACTCCGGGCAGTAGACCCTAAGCATCACGGACAGGGAGAAGGGGTGACGTAGAGGTAGGAACGCGCGATGTGAATTAACACATACCCCTGCCTTCTGGCATATTCGAGCTGGTTCCAGCGACACGCAGAAATTTGCATCTTTTCACGAAGCGCGCTGTTTTTTTAGAGTTGGAAAATGAAACTTGGCAGGGTTGTCCGTCATGACAAGAAGAAGAAGAAAAATGACGGGCCATTTTTATTTTTACTTTCACCCCCCTCCGGTAGTTTTTTTTTAATATTTTAGGATTTTGCGGTAGGTTTGACCCAAAATTTCGTGTGAGTCTTTGAAAAACAAAAACAAAAGGTCCTTCATTTTTTTTTGTGCTGTTATGAACAACAATCGCACATATATATAATATATACTGCTAATACAAAGTTTTGTTTTCTAACTCTCAAAAACCAGCGCGCTTTCGTGACTCCCGTAAGACATACTGTTTCCTTGAAGGGTTTCCAATAGCTCAATACATTGTTCTAGTACTCTGACAGGCTCTTTTCATTTCGGCCTTGTACAGCTCACAGAACAACACTAGTATTATAGATGTGTTCTTCTTGTTGATACGATCATATCAACATGTCTAGCGTTGAGTTATTCAACATGTGGATCGAAGACTATATTTTGTACAAGGGGGCTTCGCCGTGGCGGGCTGACGCCCAACTGCGGCTCCGCGCATGCCCGTAATGACAGAGGATGCAGTACGTAAGCAAATCCAGGCCGTGAATGCGGCAGTGTACTGCCAAGAGTTGCGTAAATATCGAATAAGCTTCGAGCGAAGAGAAAAAAAATACTCGGAAAGAAACAAACAAAACTCGCCATCTGGCACAATGTTTAGCGTACGAAAGCAAAAGCAAAAGCCCAGCAGATGCCCACTCGGAACCAACACGATGAAGGACAGCCGATCGAAATGCTTCGAAGGACATCACCAGCTATCGCTCTCATCTAGTTCCTTTGCAGTATTTCCTTCTTAGGCCTACATAAATGTGTTACTCGTTCGTACAACAGCAGCATTATCACTCGGTCGTACAGCAGCAGCAGCAGCACTACAACGAGTACTCGTATAATATCATACGCTCGTTCGTACCCTGGTACGTCAAATACTCCCAACCTGACGGTACGAGTACAAACATAAAATCCAGTGCCAACAAAAAACAGCAAGCAACACTAAAAATAGCAGCAGCAGCAGAGTATATGCGGCAGACAGGACAGCAGTATCACATCATATGCTCGTGACAACGTCAATGCAGTATGGCTGTTGTTTTTTTGGCCCGAGATGAAAAATGTACCTGACACTTGGCACACAGTAAAAACAATAAACTTGAAAAAAAATGGTCACGGCGAGTATCGAACCAAGGACCTCGGAATTTCCAGGTTTCAAAAGTAGATTTTGGCCCACTTTTGAATGAAAGCTACGTTTGACTCAGGGCACCGTACAAGCACGGTCGAGGCGCCCCCCGCGCAGTAGGGCTAGGGAAGCACGATGAGGGAGTTTCGCACCGAGGGCTGGTCCTCATCGAAAGTTAGCACGGCAAACGCAAAAAAAAAAGTCTAAGAAAAGCTGAGGAGCGCCCAGGGCTCAGGGCACACCGCCAACATTACGGTATCTGTATTTATACGAGTATGTATATACGAGTATGGATTGTAGGCAATTTATATAAATAGACGTTGATGGAGGCAAAATAATTAGAAAATAAAGGATTTTACAGACCTCTCGGCGGCGTTTTCTGTGGGGGGCTACACATGTTGGACGCTTCTTGTACCACGTTTTGTGCCGCAGCTAGCGCTACGCGAAGCTATGCGAAGGGTGACCGTGAGTTAGAGCAGGGAGCCCACCGCCTTTTTTATTTTCGCACGCATTAACTGCTGTTTGTGTCTGCTGTGTATGGACATGTACCACCGTGGTGTCAGAAAACGACGTATACCTGGTACATATTATTAATAATGACGTTTCTTGCAGTACCACGTTTTGCACCGCAGCTATATAGCGCTACACGAAGCTATGTGAAGGCCGACCGTGATTTATAGAGGGGAACCCACCGCCGTCTTGGTGGTCGCACTGCAGTGCCTGCTGTTTGTGACTGCGGTGTGCGGGTCTATACCCCCGTGATACCAGAGAACCACAGGTAACTGGTACATCAAAGATCATTCTGTACAGACGTCGTCCCTCATTAGTGCGGTACCTTGCCAGACGACAACATCCGTACTAAAACGGGACCCCGCACTATAGTGTTTAAACGCCCTGAGTATAACAAGGTCGTGACAAGCAATTTTCACCGCACTGAAGAGGGGGCCCAGACTACAGGATACCGCACTAACGCGGGCCCACGATCGTACCAGGCAATATACCAGCTACATACAGTACTCTGGGCGGATTTTTAAGGCCGTTCGAGTATTACGATGAAATTAACGCGCCTCTTAAATTTTAGACCGTATAACAGAGCTTTGAACACAATTGTAAGGACCCCTGGGGTATTTATTACTCTGTGTATCAAACGGTTCTAAAATTCCCGTCCACAGTGAGTGGTGATCGTGCTTGTTCAGTTCTTCATGGCCATTGTTTTAGAGCAGCAGGCAGCTGCTGTGCAAAACACCTCACGCGGATGAGGACCAGCCATGGTATACCCTACGTTCCCCGTGCACTGCTCCGCCAAGCCTGATCACGGGGTACAGTCGAGAGCGCACTGCTCGCAAACGTAGAGCGCCAGGGCTTGCTCGTGCTCGCGCGTGGAGCCGATAGCGCCAACATCGCACCAGCGCTGTGTGGTTTTACGTCTAACTTCGAGCTCCCACAGTGATTGGTCAAATCCAATTTTCTCAGTTTTTTTTGTAAAAAAAATCGTCGCATGTACCGAAGAATAAAATCGTCACGCCACCGACGGCATCGACCTCTACTGTCAAATCGCCACCCTATCGACCGCAAAAATCCCTATGCAACAACGCCTGCTCAAGTAATACGAACAATTCTCATATAATATCTCGCGAACGACAGCTCCCACGGCAAAACTAGCTTCACAGATGTGCTCCCCTTGTTGATGCAGCCACGAGCATATGTTTATTAACAGTGTTGTCATTTCCAGAGTAGTCATCGTTTTATAGCCCGAAGATAAATTTGTGTTTGTCGCTGGAACCAGCTCGTACGTATATACCAGTTACAGAAGGGGAAAGTGAGAGAAATAGAAATCACATTACGGCATCGGCCGCACGAAGGAGCCCAGGCTGACATTCATATCATAGGTCTCGTTAAGAGTCCCAACCGAAGTGCAAGGAGTTTGACGACACACGCCAAGCAACATGCTACATTTAAATACATGCTACGAGTGCTCTGCTGCGAGCTGTAACATCACCACCGCACTCCCCGCTGTATTGGTCGATTATACCTGGCCCCCACAAGGGATACACCAGGTAGAAAATAAAAGTGCCCGTCTGTGAGTCGCACACCGGTACAAGGTCGCTACATATTGTAACACCTGCATACCTGGTACGCATCGCGTACCTGGTACATATCTATAATACAGCTGGTACCTCTGGTACTTCCGCGGGAGGAGACTACTCCGATGCACAAGGCTTTCCTTTTGCCGCTTTCTGCTCCCCGAGTCTACAGCTAAGTTCAGCGCTCGCCACCTCGAACACGCAGCACACCAGATCACTGCCAACTGACAACGCTTCACCCACACTTACCAATGGTATACTGGTGCTCTGTTGTGTTAATGTACGTCGTACCAGAATGCAGAATCAAAAGGACGAAGCAGGTCAGTGTGGCAAGTGGCAAGCATCGACCTGTCGAACTGCTGTCAGACGCACAATCTACTGCTGTACCAACTACCACGTTGCAGTACCAGAGGGTATGATATACGATACAAAGTACTCGCACAAACTAATACCAGTACCAGTACGCTACGTATCACACGATGGACAGACAAGACCTTGGACAAGACTGCTTTACCTCCAAAATTGGTTGATGCCAGCGCGGGTACTCGGATAGACGTGTTGACCACAAATGCACATGCAGGTTCAATAAAGCCCACCAGGAAGGCCGCAACCACACCTGGGACAAGTGCTCTGGGACAAGACGGGCGATTGCGGGTGGTGAGCGAAATGAGCGAAAATCGGTATCTACATTGACGTTCAAGACATGACATGTTTCAATCGCTAACCTCAGCAATACCTACACAAGTCATCACCTTGCTCGTGGATTCATCGCACAGTCCCACGCCTGGACTAGCAATAGCAATAGGATCAATGGACGTCTTCGCCACCACCTCGGCCACAAGTACGTGTCGCCTAATTTGGTCTCTACACTCGACACCGCTCAGCGTTCAGAGATCCGACATGAGCAACTCCCACATGAAGAATTTCTCAAGAGGGGCTCCTTCCTATTATCCCCTGTTGCTGCTGATCGGTATAACGGCGGTATAACTACACAGATGGCCGTTTGCCTTGACTGCGGGGGCGCGGGCAGTTTGAGCAACGTTACTAAATTTTAGGTTGTCCATAAATCACAACGTGCCTGTTTGCACAACGTACGCCAACCAACACAACCTCACCACGAAGGGCAATGCACGCGATGCAACGTCCACGGGTTGGGCAGCGTCATATTGCAACGCACAGACTGATCGAATAACATTGCACACCCTGGACAAATAATTGTTATTCTAATACAAGGTTTTTGCGGCTGACGCCGCCCGCTCAATGAATCGAAACCAAGACCTTGACATTGCCCGTGAGTGGTAAACGTAAATACC
>JBBMKB010066288.1:0-15186 GCA_037833945.1 Alaria marginata
TGAGTGGCACCTTGGGCCCATCAAGTAGAGAGACCTGCAGAGACCCGTGCCTGTACCACGGGGCTTGCTATACCTTGTTAATACCACAAGATTGTTCACAGCAATCCGAAAGCTGACACCGCGACCCCTTGCACGTGATATTCTCGGGGTTATCCTTAAGCACTCGTGATTTACGGGTGCACTTACTTCCCGAAAAGTTGGCACATGTTTCATTATTATTTGTTCCTCCACCATTACTTTGAAGTCCATCATGACGATCTTTTTCGCGATCTCCACCGGATTCTGCGTGAGCCACAAGGGAAAAAGAAAGAACCGCGAAACAAACGGCCGTTTTTAACGTTTTTGTTTAAAAAGCAATTGAAGGACAAGAAGGGAAAAGTACTTGCTGCGATGATTCGGTTGTGCTGTGTGTCGGGTGGGCTGTGTCGTGAAAATATCAAGACAAAACATGTCTTAACTCAACATGTGTTTCAAACAAATAATTATTTTGTATAACGTGAAGTTTCAATAAGGTTTTGGTTAGCTTTACTCTCATTTTCCTAAGTTCCTCCAGTATTTGTTTTAATCAATTCCGAGTCTTCGAGCATATATTCCGCAACAGACGGGTTTCTGTCTCGAGGTCCGCCATAACTGTCCTATATTTATCGATTCCCTCGCTTCTTGTTATAACAGCTCCACATGTTCCCACAATAATAGTATCTTGATTACCACACAATATACTATTAATAGACACGTTTGCGTTTTGAATTCAAGGTATACAGAACAGGACACCTAACAAGAAACAGGAATCTGAGCCCAGCCTGGGTTTCCAATTTATTTATATTTCTAAGCCTTTTTCTTATTGAGCCTGTTTCTTATATTCGCTTGACAGAAATCGAGCGATAAAAAAACAATTCTCTGAGTATAGTGCATACAAGTACACTGCTGTACGGGGTTAAAATTGAAACATTATTCGTCCCTGAAAAGCTGAAAAAGGTTACTCGCGACCACCAGGGGCAGGCAGCAGGGTGACCCGAAGGCATCGGGGCTTTCATTTTGCGGCGGAGGCCCAGCCTCGCGGCTTTCTTAGTGTTTGGAGAAGATCAGCCTGCCTTTCTTAATATCCTGTTTCTTATTAAATTAGGTGTCCTGCACTGTACGCTTCGTCAGAGGGTGTAAAATGGACAGACACAGCGTAAAGAAGAAATATGTTTGAAACCTTCAACGTGTACGATGAATCATTCAAATACCCGGAGTACTATCTTCGAGATCTCCATGCCTATAACGGTGTACACTTGAATTGGTTAGCAGCCGAGAGTGTATGGTAGCTACAGACAGAGTAAATGGCGTTGCATCGCCATAGTAAGACGGGGAGAGAAATGCATTACATTATACGTGAAGCCTGCATGAAACTGACAAGCAATACACTCGCAACACGGGAAACATAAGATACTAGGGAATAAAAGAGCCGCCTTCTGCACGTTTTGATACAAACGTATGGTATGCAACATAGAAAACGGGGCTACTGGAGAAGAATAAAATACCCTCACGTCCCCACGACGGTAGGGCCAGATTCATGCATGTGTAATATGAAGACGATGAAGGGGTTATAGCCGATGCAGCGAAAGGCAGACCATACGAATTATACAACAGACCAGCCATGCATACTCGTACGATCAGCACTCATCGCGAGTAGCACCAGACAGACCAAAACGCATACTGCAATGGGGGACGGTCTTATCAAGTAGTGCATGCGGACGTTCCACTGCTGCTGTAGCTCCTACAGTAGTACTACTGCTGTATAGAGGGGTGTAAGCATGTACCTGGTACCCCTTTTTGACATGATTTCGCGAGGATATACCCCGTCGTCTCTAGTAACATTTTTGATGTTCCCCTTTTTGTCACCACTTTTCCCCATTTTGACTTGTTGTGGATGTTCCCTGGACTGGCGCAAAACCACAGCCGTCGAGTGACGTTTCTTGCCCGGGTTATTGTGGCTCGCCGAAAAGACCATGCCCAACATCGAAAATACCAACAGCCCAGACCTACTGTAACGTGATCAAACGCTATCAGCATACGACACCGTATGGTCTGAATTGGTTCCGTTGCTACGGCATGCCACTGCTCTATACCATGATGAGACACGGTCGTATGTGTCGCAGCGTCATGGGCTACGAACAGGGCCAGACAATGATATAACCGTCTTCGTAGTATTCGTTGTCCTTCAAATCCAACAGTAATGAGTGGTGTCCGGGCCGTCGCAGCCTCATGGGCTACGAACAGGGCCAGACAATGATATATACGTCTTCGTAGTATTCGTTGTCCTTCAAATCCAACAGTAATGAGTGGTGGCGGGTGGCCCGGACAAAATACAATGATGCAATGATTTTAAGAACCATCAGTGTCTCGCGAACCCCACCGTCGACGAAAAGCAGTGTGCGTATGTGCTCGAGTCCATGTTTTGGGGGGTGTACCCGTTTTTGTCATTTCTCAAAAACAATATACGTGCATGATGCGCGTTTGTACTGTGTTACGGTAACATTTGTCTCAAATTTGGCGTAGTTTACATCCATCCCTGTGCAGAACTGCCAAACAGATACATACTTCAAGACTTAATGCTGTAACATATCCGGTACCACTAACGGAGACACAACCAAATAATAACCAACACCCCGGGGACACGGCCGGCCTACTCCTCCTGCTGTAGTACTGCTGTACACTCTGGCATACAGTCTACACCAGCAGCATGCACGTGTGTATGTACGTAGGATACAGTACGTATTCATACCATACCTACAGCAGTAACAAGATGGGCGATATTCGAATCAATCCATGTTTGACGTCATTCATTTTCTGGAGTGATCTTGCGTTCGGCCTGCGCGCTTACTTCTGATACCACTATGGGCAACCCAGATCTATCACCACGGCGGAGCCTTGGCCGGACCGCTAGTTATAGAGAAAAAACAAAAAGTATTGACAATAATATGAATGACGCCATATGTATATAAAACACTCTATGCTACAAAATGCTCAATACGCAAGGCAGGGCAAACGGATCTGCTCGCATCTACCATATAGTTTTGTAGAAAGTTATGAATCCGTGCACGAGCCATCGCACCGCACATCGTACATCCCATGCCGCTACAAAACATGCGGCGAAATAAACCCCAGACAGAAACTACCAGGAATGGGTTTTTCTTCGTGACCACCGGCCCCCACCGACGTCAGGAAGCAGAGATCGAGAGGGTCGTTCCCACCTCCACTGTAAGGTGCTGTGCCGCGGCAGGTACATGAGTGGGTGTGATTATATTTATTTAATTAACTCGCAATTATATTATCTGATATAAACTGATTGCACGAAGCCTTCCCTACTATCAGGAGGGGGATCAAATATCACGGCTGGTCTGGCTCGCGATATCAAAGACAAACGACACTGCTGGTCGTGACGTTCGCTTTCAAACCAATATGTATACGTACCAGGGATTTCCTACGATCGCACAGTCTACCTCTCCTTGTCACACCCCTCACCTGTATGTTGCTCGTTCGTGGTCAGCTTGAACCGAGGCAGGGCCCACGACGAGAGTTGATTCCACCTTTCGCGTGGTGTAGTATGGTGTGACATATCGCGCATTCGTAGCTGTTTGTACTCGAGCCCTCTTTGTTTTCCTCGAACAAAAAGCGTTCGAATGACGTACGGACCGCTATGTTCTCGACAGTGCACGAACTCCTAGGAGAAGCTTAAACGCGCTACAGCTCGTTACGGTAGCATGAAATGGCACAACAGACAGGGTTTTGTTCTGCCTCGGGCAACACACATAAATTACGAGTACGTCGTACTCGTAACTCGTAGTGCGTGTAGTGTATGGTGTATGCTGCGTTTCGCATAGAATTGCGCAGCATCCATAATGTTTTCGACCACTCAATCAGTCGTACTCACAGCTGCATTGCTCGGGAAATAGAATCAACGACCGTCGCCGCTGCCGGCTTTCCTCCGGCCGCAAAAGCGATAGGATTGTTAACGGTGGTACGATGGAGCTTATACCGTTGCCTATGTTCTTCGCGCGTTGTACTGTGTTGCTGTTGCCATGAGTGAGCAGGGTTGTAATTATGTTTTCTCGACGTATCTTTGCATAGTGATTATTTCTACCGCTTATTTGTACTATCAATAGTTAAGCCGTAAGCTGCTTTGCTCGGGAAATTAAAAAGACGACCGTCGCCGCCGCTGGTCTTTTTTCGACCGCAACAGCAACAGGACATACGACGGTCGCACAAGGGAGGTTATACCGACATCCTACTTGCTCGCGCCTTGTACAGCAGTGTGGCTGTTGGCTTATGAGTGAGCAGAGTTGTAATGGTGTGTTCACGACGTAGCTTGGCATCAATATTTTTATCCACCGAATATTTGTAGGCCGTGAGCTGCTTTTCTCAGGAAATTCAATCCACGACCGTCGCCGCTACCGGTTTTCATGCCACCACAAAAGCGACAGAATCTTTGAGGATCGCCCAATGAAGCTTATATGCCGTTGCCTGTAATGTTCACGCGTCGTGCTGTGCCAACCTGCGACGTCAAACAAGCTGCAATGTGGAAGAAAGGTATGATTGACTTGCCGTGTGGAATAGGATTCTTCACAAACCGAATCATTAAACATTTTGAGGGTAACATTCTAATTATACAATTGAGTTCTTGATATAAAAAAAGGCAGTTAAAATGTTCCCCACGCTTTAATTTAGTGTAAAAAGTTATAAGAACACTCCAGCCGCGAGATTGGGATTTCGTCGAAACTCACTTCGCAAGCTGTGTGTGATACATCGATCGCGCGTTTTACGGGGGGGTTAAATATGTCCTCATGAAGGGTATAGGCCCGTGACTCCCCTTAGTAGTAGTAAGTACCAATGTCAAGAGTATGATACGTAGACAATTTCTCGTTAATCAATCTGTGCACGGAAACTACATAACCCGTTAATGAGGGGGACAAAATATTACAGCTGTAGAGCATAACAGTTTGCTTTCATTTATTAAGGCAGATACATAAACGTAGAATTGGTTGATATTCCGAACAATTCACAGCGTATTGCTTTATTTCTTATATATTCCACGAAATGCCTGTTACAGCTACTACTACCGTAGACTTAACAAAACCCAAACATGGATGTGGTGGAAGCTTCCATGAAAGTAGAGGAAGCTTCCATCACTTCCATAAGGTCTTGCATGGAAACGTGGAGAACTCCATGAAATATTTCACCAACTTCCGCGAAAAGTGAATAATGTACAAGACCGGACGGTGTAAACGTGAAACACGACTGGGACACATGCCCACGGTAGCGGTAGGACGTCCTTTTCCCGAAGATTGTCACTGGAGCAGACCTTTACCCTACCCCTATCTCTCGCCCGAAAACTGACCTCAAGAAAACTGAAAGTATATACCGACGAACAACCCTTCGTCTTAGCAGATATAGAGCGATGAGGTAAAAAGCAAACGGTATCCCAACAATATTGGGCAGGCAGTGTTCTTTTTAGTTAAGGAGCCCCCTCAGCCGGAACCAGATTGGCAAGGAAGGTATACTGTACTCCTAGCGTAGCAAGTGTCCCAGGTCGAGCCCGTCGCCTAGATACCATTGCTATAAGACTTCGGTTGGGTATTCAAACGGTTAACCTTTTCCCAGTGGTCAAACGGACTAATCCCCACTAATACCTTAACAAATGGCGTCGTCGACAGACCATGGCTTTACGGGTCGTGAGTTTCGAATCTTACCATCCACCAATAATAAACGTTTACGACTTTCCCCATGTCGAACTTGAAAATGACTCTCCCCGGTATCCCCAGGAAATGGAACTGCGTGGATATTGACACGTCCACCCGTATATCCGACCGACCTGCTACTCCGCCGGTGCAGGGGGAGAGAGTGTTGTGAGGCTTAGTTTGGGTAAACAATCGGTTAACCTTTTGCAAGTGGTGAAACGGACGAATACCCCACTAATATACCAACACCATGGCACTGATCAGTCATTGATCCTGCAACGTTTTAGCCCTTCAACACCGTCAAATAGCACCATCTCTAACAACTGCGCATCGGTGTCTCCCCAGGCGTGGTACGGGGAATAGGATTCTCGGCTTGTATTCCACTCTATGCCATACACCTGGTCAATCGCGGAAGAAGGTCGTTCACAGGATACGCGCGGCAACGGAGACAATGCGAAAACACATATAACATGTGTGAGTGGGGGTCAGGGCATACAAACGATGGACATTTCGGACAGATCAGAATCAACGGTAGAATCATCGGTAGATCATCTAGATCCTATTTATATACCTGGTACACTTTATATCGGTGTAATATGGTTTGCAGGATCTGTGTGGTACATATCCAACCCAGGAAACGCGTTCTAAATATCATTGAGATCACCCGGCTCTCACCCGGCACGTTGATCTATGCAGGCCATGCTGATCGCATAAACCAGCGATCTGAAAGACACGGATCATGCCTATGTCGGGATCTGATCCGTCCGATGCAGTAGTGGTATGTCCAGAGCCATCCCAGGATAGGGGTTGCACGTTTTGGGCTCAAACGTTCCTGGCCGGTTGAGCTCCTGAAGTGAGAAACTATCAGTTGGTATGATCATATTACGAGTGTATTTTGTTTAGGACTAGCGGGCAGAAATGTTGATCGGGTTACGCGAACGGAAATAAAGGAAGTCATGTTTCAGGTGAGATACTGAGCTCCTCATGTCAGGAGCTCAGGAACGTATTGCTGCAACCCCTACCGTTGGATGACTCCACACATGCTTGCGATCGTGGTGGTGCACCCGTCGTTTTTTCGGAGGCTCCTCGCCTATTAAGCTTTGAAGAGCCTTTTTCAAATCCCAACTTTGAGAAGTACTGTGAGCTTAACCCGATGACCTAAGAACACAACAAATACTCTTTTACGAAACAAAGACTGGACGTCCGCCGAGTTTGGGTTGAAGAGCTCCGTCGTTCAGGAAATAGTTTTAGCCAAAACAAGCTACACTAATCGTAGTAACAATATAGCACGCGTCACGGGGCCGGAGTCGGCCCACGGTAGGGGTGGAACAATAAGTTGAGGAGCTCCTGACATGAAGAGCTCTATTTGTCTCACCCGAAACTTGACTCCGAAATTTTCGTTCGCGCAACCCGATCCGCATTTCTATCCGCTAGTTCTAAAACAGATACACTCGGAAAATTATCATACCAACCGGTAGTTGCTGACTTCAAGAGCCCAACCTTTCAGGAACGTTTGACCCCAAAAAGTGCAACCTCTAACGCGGTATGACTCACTTAAGCAAGTCGGTCCCAGTAAGATGGCCACTCGAGATAAGGCAGCCAAAATCGGCGTGACGACAGAAATTCTGAATAACGCTCCTACCGCCCTATATCGAGCCGGGCCCTATATCCAAGGCGAGATCGGCCCTATTCAGGACTCGTGCTAGCGTAGTATTAGTAGTACTAACAGCACTTTATTATTGGTATGCTTCCCCTCTGACAATGTGCAGCATAATCTTCGACGTTGATCACTCAAATAATTCCCGAAATAAGAAAACCACGGATACAATAGGAAACCTATGCACAAACCCTAGCTCCCCCATATGCCTACTTGCGATATGTACAATACTCCATTTGTTCTAGTTCCCCCCTCTTTCCCAAAACGTGTCCCACATGTTATATTCTTGACTATCCAACAAGCGTTTTTTCGCTATTTGTTTTTCTGCATGACGGGGGCTCCTCAAGCTAAACTCGTCGGAGATGTTCCGGTTGTTAAGCTTAGCAGAAACGCATGCTACTTTGATCAGCATAATAGTGTAACGCCATAAAGAAGTATGTGCCTTCTGAGGCTCCTCGCGTGAAGAGCCTCTGTGTCTCTCCCGACCAACGACTCTGGGAAAAATAATAGTGCTACGCGATGAAGAATCCAATGTATGTCCTGGGCACACAGTAGGCATACAACCAAAATTATTCTAAACTTATATATAAAAGTTCGTACAATTTTGGGTTGAGGAATCCTGCCAGTCAGAACTCAATTCAACCAAAATGCGCTACTATCTACCGTATATAGCACGCGCCCAACATGCAAAGTCTGTATACCTCGAGGCCACTGGTTGTTAGTTGATGGTTCGTAATCATCCCACGACAAGGGTTGCACTTTTAAGGGGTCAAACGTTCCTGACCGGTCGGGTTGCTCAAGTAAGGAACCACCGGCTGGTATGATCATTTTATGAGTGCGTTCGTTTTTCAGGACTACTAGCGGGCAAAAATGTTGATTGGGGTGTGCGAACGGGAATATTCGAAGTATCGTTTTAGTTGAGATATTGAGCTCCTCATGCGAGAGCTCAGCAATATATTTCTCCACCTCTATCACCGTTGGATGTGTCTCAGTGCGGTATCCACCCTATTCACGGTTCATTTTTTCCCCAACATCAGCACAAAACGTTTTCTTTGCTGCTGCCACACCTGAGAGGGAGAAGGGGCACAACAACACCTGCTCTACAGCTTTCGATACCTGCAAAATACCACCGGCGGGCTTTTGTCAAACGTGTATGCCCCTAAGCCAGTGCGTGCGACAAGCGTAACTCTGTTCAGCAGTCCGTCGCATGTGCGGGGTCATCAGCTCGCTGTATGGTACACGAAACAAACGTGGTCATCACTCGATGGGACGGATAGCACCGTATTGCGGGCGATCCGAATATTATCCCTCAGTTGGTTGACGATACGTCGACGGCTGATGTTATACCTTTTTCATAACTATACAGCACCTCATTGGGGCGATCAACCGCCCCATGACGAACAGGGCGGCCTCTCGATACAGGGTGGTAATATAACTCCTTCATACTACACTGCCTTATATAGCCCCCACCACTGTATGTGAAAGGATTGACACTTCTGATTTGGTTGGACCACCCCATAGAATCCCAAACGGCCCTCAACGAGCGTTTGGGAGGTCCCTTTTGTCAAGAAAAGAACTCAGCTAAGCAAGGTAATAACAGACGATATCCCCAGCTGTTACTCCCTACCACAGCATGGCTAATGCACCCACCTCCGTGCCCGGCTTCTCGATGACAAGGAGAGTCGCGTTGTCTGGACTTCGCTTCGGTAACCCGTCGTTGTGGACCCGGCTTTGTCGCATGTATCGCCCCGGCCCGCAGCTGCTCGGCAAATACAATGTCGATGCTCTCGTGTGGGCGAAGGTTAAGAAGTGCAGGCTGGAACGGGCCACAGCTAGAGCGTCCGCGCAAAGCATGTCCCGTAGATCCTCCAGCAGCGGCCGGTTCTGGAATATGCGAAGGTAATGCAATCAAGAGAGAGGGGATTTAGTAAACTTTCGAGGCCGGGCGCGTGCCAAGATGAATGAAGGCGCACCACCCAGTATTTTTCTAAATATCTTCATTTGACGACGCTCATATACCGGATCCAAACGATCGTCATGACTCTACCTGAAACGTGTCAGCCCTGTACCGGATCGTGTGCCTTGAACACTCCTATGGGGGGCTAGGAATAACACGAATACACCATTGTAAGCATTCAATGCTAGCGGGTAGGTTGCTAGATAAATTGACGAGCCCCGTTAGCCGAAAACGGTTTGGTGAAGTTGCGACACCCCTGTGTCGTGTACGTGTCGCACGTCTCGTTGGACGGGGCCTGCAAGTAGACGAACGCCTCCCAACGTACCACCGCGCCACGCATGTATGCGAAGTGCAACGGTGAAAAATGTTCTACCGTAGAGTAGTAGTGGTTGCATCCAAGCGAACTCGGTGCTAGATTAAGTTTACACGGTAGTGGAGTCATCCCACGGAACGGGTTGCACTTTTTGGGGTCAAATGTTCCTGATCGGTTGAGCTCCTGAAGTGAGGAACTACCCGTTGGTATGATCGTTTTACTAGTGCATTTTTTTCAGTACTACCGGATAGACATGTTGATCGGATTTTGCGAACGAAAACCTTGGCAGTCATGTTTTGGATGAGATATTGAGCTCCACGTGTCAGGAGCTCAGGGACGTATTGCTGCACCCCTACTGTGGGATGACTCAGTGCTCCCGTCTGTGTCAAGCGGTTCCACAGGCGCTCCAAATAGTGCGCAACCGGAACCGCTCAAATGACGCGCTAAAGCGAAAGACGGCTATTAGTAAATTGAACCAACGGTACACACAGAAACCTGCATAGATATATTTAACATCCTTCGCGGTGCCTGAGCGCCCTCGAAACAATTCGAAATCCTCGCAAACATCTCGCCCTCAGACTGGAATCCGTGAAAAATCGATCTTGAGCCGAAAACGGCTTTTCTCCAGAGCTCTCTTCTCGGGTCTCGCGTCCGGGCCTCCCCCCTGTGTCTTCCGGTGCGCTTGGCGCCGAGCTTGCTCTCGTCGTCGAGGGGGGGCGCTTTCAACCTTGCTTTCTGATGCGGGGCTTCGGGCAGAAAGCAGTGTTGACTTGACTTGACTGTTGTTGCTGCGGTGATTGGTTAGGCTCGTGGCTGCGACGTGTAAATGTGGCATTTCGATTTTTTCGTCGGCTCCGCTTTGACTGTTTTGTGGAGATGCTGCCGAGCGAGATTCGTTACCTGCTGCGATTGGCTTGGTCCGGGAGATGATGACGGGACTGCTGCCCAGTTTTGTGGAGATGATGTTCAAAACATCAAATTTCAAGTAATACGATCTTCTTGCCGGATCCTTGATCTACAACCCAATTCAGTGAGTATTTCACCGTCAGACTTATGCATGAAGGGTGGCACCGAGCTCGCCGTCCCCACCGAGAGGGATACCTCTCAATCTTGATTTGTAGTGGTGGTGCGGATGCTGGGCAAACCGCAGGCTTGGCTTGACTGCGGCTGCATGCTGTGATTGGCTCCACGTTGGCTTCTTCTGATGTGGATGCTCTGATTAAATACTCGGCAGAAGAACTATCTTTGCTCGCGGCTTAATTATATTCCTCTTTCTTAATAATTTTAATGACTGTCTCCACTGTAATAGACATCAGCGTTTTGTGGTTGAAATGATAGAAAAGTGGCAACATCTGCTGCTGCCGGGGTTCGAATCCGGCGCACCCCCTATTTTCCTTTCTTTTTTATCCTGTGTTTTTTAGTACTTTTTTTAATCATTTTATAAATTTTATTTTTCTCCCTTTTTTCTCGCCTCCGATGTTCGCGTCATGAGGTAGGCTTTTACAGTAGTAGGAGTGTTGCGCGCTACTCGTATCAATAGTGCGGTTTAGTACCTTCCAGTCCGACAATTTATATAGGGCCGATCCTACAGTAGCTCTTCGGGTCAAGAAAGAGAAAGACTCCGAATTTAACTACCAGAGTTCGAATCTCGAATAGCTCACTATTTACTTTTTTTGAATGACAACCTTTTTTTTCAATTTCTTTTTTATGTCGTGTTTCTACTAAACGCAAGTAGCACTTGGAGTAGAAAAAAAGAAAAAAAATCTCGATTGTTTGGTTCGTACGAGCGAGTTCAGTAAAAACCCTAAAATTTCCTTACTAAAAAACTTGCGCGAAATCCTGAGAATCAGGGGGGGGACGATAACCAATTATCCCCGGGTCATAATTGTTTTTATTTTTTTACTTTCGGAGTAGGTGTATGGATTATGGATGTACGTACATACCGATTTCTAATTTTACGATAACAAGTACTCAGGCGTCTAATTAAAATAACAAGTCTGAAAAAATAACAAGGAATATCGGGGGAAATACGACACGGCGTGCCATGGAGTGCTACGGTTCCTGGGCTTAAAAAGGGTTATAATTTTACGGTTAGGATTGCAACTACCTTTCTTTGGGGTTAGAAGCCATAGCACGGTGATTGAATTTTCATGGCAATGCCATGCCATGGTGCAAAAGTGAGAAATTATCCTGGTTATTGAGACAGACAAACGAAAGGAGTCTGAGAGTTGAGACTGATGAATATTTGTGGGCGATTGAACGAAGGAGAACCGGCGTTTGTGTATAGAGGGACTGGAGTTTTGGCCGGACGGGCGAGAGGGCATGGGGGGAATGATTTGGAGGTTTGATGGAGGTTTGGTTGTGGTCCAGTTGGCTGGAATGAAGAGACAGGGGAGGGTGGAGAGAGAACGAAAACTATATGATTTCATAGTTCGGGACTCCGCGTTACGGTGTGTGCGACTACTATATTAGGTTCTGGAACTGGGTACGATGTCGACGGGTCGAAAGAAAAAGAGGGGTCAAAAGCTGGAACAGAAAAAACGAGACATCACGCGAGTGCTCAAGCAGCTTGGACTGCTGCAAGGAAAGCGGCAAACCCAATACGCGTCGACGCGGCAAGGAGGGGGCTAGCGAAGTTGCGGAAAATAATAATCCTGCTGCATCTCTTGGCATGCGAAACACTTACCAGATTAGGTATAAACTTGATTCTTCAAGTGTGTAAACAGGCATCAAAACATGAGACAGACAAAAACTCGAATAAGGAGTTTAAGCCTGTCCGAAGCATGGGTGCCGGCCCATGCGAAGCCTTGTAGATATATTTAAAATTCTTTCCGGCGCCTGAGCGACCAAAAACAAAATCGAAATCCTCGCAAACATCTCGCGCTCAGGCCGGGATCCGTAGAACCCCGACCTCGGAGGCCACAGCCGCTTTTCTTGCGCGCTCTCTTCTCGGGTCTCGCGGCCGGTCCTCCCCCCGGAGTCTTTCGGTGCGCTTGTCGCCGAGCATGCTCTCGTCGCCGAGAAGGAGCGCTCTCAACCTTGCTTCCTGGTGCGGGGATTCGGGCAGACTGTTGTTGCTGCGGTGATTGGTTTGGTTAGTGGCTGCGACGTGAATATGGGGTATTTCGAATTTGTCGTCGGCTCCGCTTTGGCTGTTTTGTGGAGATGCTGCCGACCGAGATTCGTTACCTGGTGCGATTGGCTTGGCCCGGGAGATGCTGACGGGACTGTCGTCCAGTTTTGTGGAGATGATGCTCAGACGTTCGAATATCAAGTAATACCATCTTCTTGCCGGATACAAGATTAATGATCCACAACCCTATTCAGTGATTTTTTCATCGTCAGATCTACTATGCATGAAGCGTGGCACCTAGCTCGCCATCCGCGCCGAGAGGGATACCTCTCAATCTTGTTTCTGGTGGTTGTGCGGATGCTGGGCAAAAGGCAAGCTTGGCTCGAATGCGTCTGGATGCTGTGATTGACTCCGCGTTGGCTTTTTCTGGTGCGGATGCTTCATGTAGGCAGAACGCAGTAATGGCTTGACTGCAGATAGATGCTCTGATTGACTCGACACTTTGCAGTGCTGCTGTTATTCGAAGATCTTCAAGAAGATCGTTGATGTTGATACTGCGCAGCAAATACTCGGTTGATTTGTATTTGATGGCGGCTTATTTATTTCCTCTCCTTCTTCTTAGCTAGAAAGACTACCAACGGGGCCGTGTGAATCGTCGTCTTGCGATCGAAATGATGAAAACCAAATACCCATCATTGCTGCTACTACTGCTGGTTTCGAATCCCTGCGTGCCTTCAGATTTGCTTTTTTTTCTGTCCTTTTATATCCTGTGTTTAGTCCTTTTCTTAAGAGTGTTTTTAGTTCGTTTTTCTCGCTTTTTTGTCGTCTCCGCTGTTCAAATCATGATGTAGGCTTTTACAGTAGCAGTGTTGCGCGCTACTCGTATTAATTGTACGGTTCAGCACCTATATCAGGACGGAGATTTTGTTTTCCCCTGAACTGCCTACTGCCTACAGAGCGCACAGAACTTACTTGAACCTCCCTTTTCTTTCTTACTAATAATAAGGTCTGAGGCTGTCAGTGCGCAGCCCTAGGTAATAAACACTACAACAGTAAACTGACTCATAAGGACCCATATATAGGGGGGTATCGATAATCAATCAATAAAAAAAATACATGTTTTGATGTTTGTCTTTTGTCGGGGGGGCGATACATAGACAACTAATTTCGCGAAATAGCGACGCCAATATAGAAACATCAGAGTGAGACAGATCACAAGATAAGAACGCGCCTGCCAACATAACAAGGAATGTCGGGGGACACACGACACGTCGTGCCATGGAGTGCTGCAGTTGCCGGGCATTGACAGTGTTATTATTATGGTTATAGGGTTGTAACTACCTTTGGGGTTAGAGACCATAGCACGGTGATGGCAATTTCACGGCAATGCAATGCCATGGTGCAACAGCGAGAATTTTTGTTCCGGTTAATGAGACCGACAATCGAAACGAGCCTAAGAGTTGAGACTGATTGATATTTGTGCGAGATTGAACCAAGGAGTTCCGGCGTTTGTGTAGAGGTACTGGAGTGTTGGCCGGATGGGAGAGAGAGTATGGGTGAATGGTTTGGAGATTTGGTTGGGGTCCAGTTGGCTCAAGTGAAGAGACAGGGAAAAGGATGAAGAGAGAACGAAAAACATGCTGGTATGATTTAAGAGTACAGGACTCTACGTTACGGTGTGTGCGACCAGGTTCTGGAACTTGGTAGGAGATCAGGGGGTTGAAAGAAGAAGAGGAGAGTTAAAAGTTGGAACAAAAAATGAGTCATTACGCGAGTGCTCAAGCAGCAGGGGCTGCTGCATGGAAAAGCGGTTCACCCAATACGGGCCGATGCGGCAGGAAGGGGGTTAGCGAAGTTGCGGAAAGCCTTCATCCTCTGCTGCAACTCTTGGCATGGGAAACAATTGTTTTTCCAGATTTGGTATACACTGATTCTGCAAGTGTGTAAACAGACATAACAAAAACGTAAGACAAAAAATGAGAATCAGGAGCTTTAGCCTGTCCGAAGCATGGGTGCCGGCGATGCCGGCACGCATGCGAAGCCTTGTAGATATTATGAAAATTAAAAATACACTTCAGCTGTGAGATCGAAAATTTGGTCGAAACTCATATTTGCAAGCTGTGTGCGATACCTTGATCGCGCGTATTTCTGGGTGTGTATGTCCTCATTAAATATATAGGTCGGCGGCTTCCCTTGGTGCTAGCTAGTACCAGGGTCAACCGGGTGATGCTAATCAATCTGTGCGCGGAAACTATAAAATCCGTTTTGAGGGGGACAAAATCGGACGGCTGTGGAAAACGATATATATATGGCTGTATATGTTCTTGATAAATAGTCGTAACATCGGTAAGGGGAGAGGGGGATTAGTATTTATTTAAGATTGTACAAATGAACAGGGGTCCTGCACGAACAGGTACTAGGTCTAAAGGGATAATGGGGGCGGCGGGGTAAGAATAAGGGCGGGGG